>BEHA01001595.1:259394-270864 GCA_002897215.1 Eschscholzia californica subsp. californica
AAACCCGCCGGTTCAGACCAAATTGCCACCTCTACTCAGGGGTGAGGTTCTTCCTTAATAGTCATGCTGATATGTGCCAAAAATTAATGAGAGTTTTTTATTTACACACGTTAACATTAGGTGGGAGCCTTATCATTTATTAACTAGTTTACAGTTTCCATCAATGACGGAAATTTTTGGTCACTCGTTATGTAATTGGTCAAGGTCAGGCCGTGAAACTCGGGCGAGACAGCAGGTACAATATTTTCCTACACCAATCTCCTGTTATTAGTTAACCGCAACAATCTCGTGTAATCTTGTTATTAATGTTACACTATTACCTGAACCAAACTTAAAATTTCTCCTGACTTAACACTTAAAATTACAAGGCTCCTCGTTACCTCGTAACTCTACTGGACTTAAAACTTAAAATTACTTCAATCGTTTACAATAAACAAAATCTTATAAGAGTTCACTTCAATGAAATAAATAAATAACGAATTTCATACTTTATAAGTATTCAATAACTAATAAGTATTAAACATAATAACTATTAGTACTAAGCTATGTTGCTTCACATAATCCCTATCACCCTCAAATTCAGTACCATCATCTTATATTTCTGTATTGGCCCCACGTCGGTGTTGCGATGGAAAAGTTTCAAATTGATGAAAATTCATCAAGAGTTTTTCATTGTCTTCTTCATCTATGAGGCTACAAGTGGGTTTGTGTTGGTCTGGATCGACCGAGGTAAGCAGTACGACTCGTCGGCCGAGATAGACGAGAAACTCGGCCAAACCCTAACTCGGTGTTTCGGCCGAGTCTCGTCTCGGGAAGAAGACCAGGCCGAGACACGAGATTCTCGGCCATCTCGGCTGAGACGGACTACATAGGTCACTCTATATCTATATAGTTTGTGTTGCTTACTCAAGGCCAAGATGCTAAGCCACTATATTTAATTGTAGCAAGAAAAAGAAGACATAAAACAATTAAAAGACGGAAAAAATGACTTCCACAAGAAACTAAAGAAAGAAGAGGATATCACATACCTCGTGACACCTCAGCGACCACACTGATGGTGTGGGGGGGCAGAGTCAACTGATGATGGTACATCTTCCCTGGTTTTAAAAGAAAGCATGATGAGCTAGAATATTGCGAAATTTGTTTGTTTTCATTAACTAGACAAGAATTCAATATGCCAGAATTAACATATAATTGCTACTATCCATAGTCATCCTGGTGTTGACAACTCTAATAAAATTACTAAACCAAAATATTTGCTTTGACCTTAAAGTTTCAAGTTAGTAGTAACTAGGTAAATTAACAGGCCTAAAATAAGAGGGATAAAAAGAACTCTTAAGACTCCTAAAAACAATAAAGGGGTGTTTAGTGATGAATAGGGCAACTCCAAATGTCAACAACCCTTAAACCAAAAGATGAACAATCTAAGGAGATATAAACACCATAGGTTAAAAACCTTCATCCTGTACATAACTACAAATATGAACACCATAAGTAAGTATACCCCATAGATTAGAACTAAAGAAAAATGTTGTAATTCAAACACAAGATTAGACAAGCTGCAAACTGATATATTAGAGAAGATAAGTAATGAAAAAGTAGAATCTCAAAAAAAAAAAAAAGATGGAAATAAAAGAGGTAAAGATGAAAGTTGCAAACCCGCTCGGACGTGAACGAAGAAATTGGCTATTTTTTATGTTTTCGCAGTACATCTCAAGCCCTTTCCTAAACTCCTCCATGTCCATTGATGATTGATCTTTCTTTCTCGCCAACAATTCTCTATTTTGCATGCTGAAGAGAGACGGATAAAAATTTGTGCGGCGTGTGATCCCTATAGTTAGGTTTACCAATGAAGAAAAGAGGGTTATTTCCCATATGTCCCCCAATTTTGTCCCCCCCTACTTTATCAAAAATAACCATGGCACCCTTTTTCAAATTCCGTTATAACACCGTTAACTAGTCATATTCTCTCTCTCTTCCATCTCATCTCTTCTCTCTGCCACCTCATCATCTTCTCCGGCGGAGGTCATGGTTTGTGAGCAGGAAGAGTGACTGTTTTCTGAATCCATTTAGGGGAAGCCATGGTTTTCTGATCGTTGAAAGTAGTTTGCTTGAGTTGAGATTTGATGTGAATTGAAGTGGAGCTGCTCACCGGCCGACGACCATTATTTGAAAATCTTTAATTTTTTACTTCTGCTTTTTTTTGTCCTCTCTACTCCCAAAAAAATATTTTTTTTTATAAAACCAAAAGATAAGTGAGAGTTTGGTATTTGCCCTATCTCTTTCTCTCTCTAGATTTGTTTCCTCTATAAAACCCATCTTCACTAATTGAGATTTTACAGGAGGAGAGATCAACCAAAACCTAATTTGAAAAGGAGAGAAATTGGGTGAAAGTAGCCGAGAATTCTTTTAGCCGGGAAATTGGGCGAAACTAGCCCATCGTCATTATACCAAAGGTTACGAGTTGATCTGATTATGATTCGAAGATGCTTCTAAACATTGTTTTTTGGATCGATATGCCTCTGATTCTTCTTTTCTATGCTTCATTGATATGTAGCAGATTGTCTGATCTGACATGTCTCTAGTTGATTTTTGTATAGGAGTGAAGTTGATATTGGTGTTACTTTTGCAGCTTATTTATGGCGTCTATGAATTTGAAGATCCCGTTTGGAAAATCAAAATGGCATTTGGTTCATCAAGGTTTGAAGGTTAAGAAGAGAAAGAGGTGGGAATGGGATTATTGATTGGGTGCATGTCAGCATGGAGGGAACTTATGAAGTTGCTCTAAATTCGGGGGATAAATGGAATCACATGAAATGTGATGGAACGATTAATGGCTTTTAAGATTTTCTCAAGAAATGATTAATTTGGGGGAGAATTGGAATCATAAGAAATGATTAATTTGAGTGGGAATTGACATTTACAAGTTCAAATTACCTTCTCGACATTGAAGAAAATCTTCTGGTTTTCTTTTGAGTTGTTTCCCTCTCTTGATGATCTTTGGCTTTTAAGATTTTCAATACTGTAATAAAATCTCAACTGCTCCTGTTGATTATCATCTTTGGCAAGTGTAATTTAATTTGATGATCATGTTGGAGACACTCCAAATCTGATTCTTCCGAGATCAATTCACAGCTTAAGGAGAAAAATCCATTGGTAGTGTGACCACGAAGGAACCGCAACCTAGGGATTTCATAAAATCTGCAACCCTAGATCGGGGTTTCAAGCTTGAAACCGCAATCTGGATGAGAGAGAAATGAGAAAGGACAAAAAAAAGTACTCCCTCCGCAATCGGGGTCTTCTTCCAGATTTACCCTTATTTATTTGACAACTTTTCTTGAAATAATTGAAGGATTATAGTTTCCATTCTAGAAATACATGTAACTTTTCTTGAAGTAATTAAATTTTCTTGAAGTAATTGAAAGATTATAAATAAAAACCAACTTTTGTATTGGAAAATGTCAACTTTTGTATTGGAAAAGGGTATTCATGGAAAAGTAAGTGATTTTATATGATATATTTGGAATGAGACTCTTAATTTGGGACATCCAAAAAAGGAATAGTGGACTCTTAATTTGGGATGGAGGGAGTAATAAGTAAAAAAATGTTTAAAAAAAAAAAGAAGTTAAAAGTTTTCAAATGATGGTCATCGGCCTGTGACCGACCATCCTCCGACGACCGGCAAGAAAAAATGACAAATGACTAGGGGATGGGCCTAGAAAGTTTCCTAAATAGGCCACCACCCGCAAGTATACGAGCGTCAAGTGATAATTCCGGTAAGACCGGGTCGATCCGCAGGGACTAAGAGAAACCTATTCTAACACTTAGAAGTAACACGGTTTTTATTTGGAAATTGGTTTTGGTGATAAAACGTGAAGTACTTGAACTTAACAAAACAACGAAAAGAAAATCAACGGAGAACTGGAGAAGACCCTAAAGTTCGGATTCCACCTCGAGCTTTCGTAAATAACCACACCCCTTTTCTTATCATGATTCTTTAACTTTATGACTCAATATTTAAAAGACTCTATTATCTAAACATCAGAAAATTGAACCTTTTAAACAAAAATATCTAGAATGAACTACACCGACATTGAACCCTAAATAATCATATCCCAACTATCGTGTATCAAATTTCAAGCATGAATCATCAAAGAAATCTAATCCTAAGCTTGACATATCAAGCCATAAGCATAAACGATGAAGTTTTTATAATTATCCGACAGAATCAATGACGCACATGAATGAGAATCACGAAGAGAAATGAAATAACCTAATTACTCATGCTCTAAGCTTCATCTTCACTCTAGGTGAAGAACTAAATATCATCATTATGATTATAAAATCAAGACTAAGAGAAAAGAAATCACCAAATACTTTCTTCTTCTTTATTTCACCTTCTCTTCAACTAATCAATTAATGCTCAAGGATGAAGAAACACAAGTAAAAGAATAACTCTCTGTTTTTCTGTGAATTTTTCTCTTTACAAATACCCTCTTGTCTCTCTCATAAAGATAAAAAGATAAACGAAGAACAAGTTGAATAATGATGATGATAGTCATTTTTCTCTCTCTCTCTCTCTGTCTGATTCTCTCTCTGTTCTTCTTGTCTCTCTCTGTTATACAATAATCTTTCTCTCTCTCCCTCCCTCCCTTTCTCTACAGAAGACATTAAATAAAGCTCAGAGATGATGAAGAAGATAGAGAGAAGGCCCCATGTTTCTGGTTAAAAGAAAAGATGTGTTTGTTTCTATATCCCCTTCCTGTTATATAGATGTAGAATAAGAAGAAAACTTCCTGATTTGTCTACCCTCTCTCCTGTGATCCTCCTCTGACTTCTTAATATCTCCTTCAAGCATGAATATAAGAATCAAATCCATCTCTGACAGTAAAGAAAGATAACCGAATCCAACATCCTCTGATTTCTTTCTCAACTGAATATCATCAACAATATTCCTTTGATTCTAAAATATCTTTCAAATCTTCATTCTCAATCATCCAGTTGCATATTCCAGCTCAAATCTCTTTCTGTGTACCACTGTAATCCTCAATGATTCAGTTCATCTCTTTCTAAAATTGTGGATTGAATCCTCCATTAGCCAAAGAAAAATCATTTTCCATCTCTCTCAAATCTTCACAATCAAATCTTGAATCTCTCTAAAATATCAAATATCTCTTTTGAAATCTTTATCTGAAAATAGAAATTGAAATAATCTCCAGCTATCTCTTGATTTAAACTCTCTCTCTCTCTCTCTCTCTATCTTCCTTTTTCAAATTTCGTTTCCTCTCTCTCTCTCTTTTATTTCTGTTTTTGAATTAGAAGATAAGAGATGAAGGAATGAGAGGAGAATCTCCCAAATCTGGGAGCCAACCTGTTAATGACGTGCTGGCAAAGGGGACGATAAAGTGTGACTCGAAGCAGTTCAAAATGCTGGAACGAGCTTCAGCTTTGTCCACATGTGTAGGGAGCTTCAGTGGTCGTCAGATCTCTAAAGCGCGGTCTGGATGTTGGGTCAGCTCGGGAGTACATTAAGTAGATGGTGGGCATTGCACTGAATCAAAGCACGGATCTGCACGAGGTATTGTGCAGCACGGTTCAGAAGACGCCACGTGTGCCTGCTATATCCCGAGTGAAAGAAGACGTCCCGATATAATCCCACTAGTCAACAACATTTGACCAAAACTTTGACCAGTTATAATCTTCCAATTTGGACTCAGTTTTGACTTCTGTTTTCGCCTATGGGTTTGTCTTGAAATCCAATTTCATCCGAGCATCAACATTGACTAAAATAACCCGAACACGTCTTTCTGCCGATTTTATCCGTTTTTCACACTAAACTCCATAAAAGACACCTGAGAAAGAGAAACACGTAATTTATCAGAGTAACTGCTCGAAATAGACTAACTAGCCCAAGTTAAGAGATCAGATGGGACATTTTCATGTCTCATCACTGGGAAAGAAAGAGGTTTGAAGAGAGGGGTAAAAAAGGAAAAGATAACTCAATAGTTAAATTGACTGACGAAAAAGATTAAAAGGGGGCCAAAATGGAAGTTGGTCATCTTTAGGGAGCCATTTTCGTGAGTTGGTCATCTTTAGGGAGCAAAATGGAATTAACCCAAAAAAAAAGGTTATTTTTAAGATCTGTTCGGTTGATGCCAAAGATGCGAGAATCCTTAGATGTGAAATCATTTTTTTTTTAGTGAGAAAGAAGAAATAAATGAAAAAACTTGGAGGTTAAGATGTCGTTTGGCAAATAAAAGTTATTCTGCTTCTATATGAAGTCTTTTTGTTTTTGTAAAGTACAAAATTATCAAAAGAATATTTGCCAAATAGTCTAAGTTAGTCGTTACAAGGCACTGATACATCATGAAGATGTGATACGCACGATAACCGCCTAATTTAAACCATGAATGAAAAAGGCCTAAAGTACAACAACGTGAAAGAGGCCTAAAGTCCGACAAAGTTATCACATTATTTACTTTATTTATAGCCTACATTGCATAGGACAAATCTTTATAACAAACTGCTTCCACCGAGTCTCGATCCCACGACCTCATGAACTTAAGAGGGGTGTCCAACCACTACACCAAAAGCCGTTGGACAAGTCAAAAAGTTATCATGTCATTTTTGTAAGATTTTTCTAATTTTTTTTTTCTCATGTAGGTGATTTTAATTAAGTTATAATTTTGGTCATGATTGAAGTGGTGGTACAGTGGTGGTGGTACAGTGGTCATGAGGTCGTCGTCAAAGTAATGGGGGTGATGGTCATCTGTAGAAGTGGTGGAGGTATAATAATCACATATCTTTCTGGAAAGCTGAGCAGTTCAGAAGCAAATGATCTGCATCTTCTTCTGCACACTGACATAACACGCATCTATTAGGGATAGAGTAACCCTTTTTTTTCTTCAGAAGATCTAAAGTAAGGATTGATTTCAGCAGTGTCACCCAAATAAAAATGGAGACTTTCTCTTGTACCCTTCAACGCCGATTTTCTTTTTATATATAGGAGACGATGGCTGATGATACTTCAGGAGTTGATGGAGTCGTGAAACGAGTGTACCGTGAAATATTTATTCTCAGGGAGGGTCCATATTCTGCTAACTTCCTCCATTGGTAGCACATGAGGTTCTCCGTTTTCGTCCAGAAAGTTGATCAAACCCTGCAAATTTTAAATTTGAGTATGTTGATTTGTGCCAAAGTTCCATGTTGAATTACCTTCCTCATTTGTTACTTTACAATCCACAATTTTAGCTTTTTTCTTGGATGAGGATCTCCACAACTCACGGTACTGTTCTTTTAGACGCAAATTACCTTTCCAAATATCCTCCCAAAATCGAACTTTACATCCATTTCGAATATATATTTCGATGAGGGAGAATCTTATACTTAATAGCAAGAATTGATTTCCAACACCCTACCTCTTATGATAGATTTGTTTTTCTTTCTTTTTCATCCATTATCTTCACTCTCATTGATTTGGTTTAGTTTCTTATAGTTAATAAGAAATTATTAGTAGAAGATTAGTTGGGGAGTTTACAGATAAACACATCTCTTTCTCTTTAGAAATTTTGTTATTTTTTTCGGTTTCTCTATACATTCAATTTCAGTTTTTCAATTGTTGGGTATACAGTGTTTCTGGAGTTGTGGATTTATGGTTAACAGATTCGATTCAGCATCAAAAAGTTGAAGGAGAAAAGGTTTTGCGGATGGAGATGTCGGTGGTAACTTAGATAACAACAGCAAAAAGAGCTTCAACCAAAGATCGTCATAAGAAAGTTGAAGGTCGGCGAAGAAGGATTTGAATGCCTACAACTTGTGCGGCTAGGATTTTTCATCTTACTCGAGAATCAGGGCACAAATCTTGATTACATATAATTAAGTATAATAAATTCATGACCTTTAGGGTCTCCTTTGTGATCTTTAGAATTTTAATTTGTGACCTTCAGGATCTTTTTATTTTTATTTTTTGCAATTTTGTACTCCTTTCTCTTCATGTTGTCTTTACTGTTGTAAGTTTCATGTTGCTATTTACTTTAGTAAATCCATGTTGTACTCAAAGGAGCCAAAACTATCAAATCCATGTATCTGTTGGAGGGAAGTTTTATAGGAGCCTTCCATAAGTGTTACAGGCGCCTCCTTCTTTCACAAATTTCCTCTCAAACTTGCCTTGAGGGGAGGCGCCTATAACACTTATAGGGGCGCCTTTAAAACTACCCTTTGTTGGATTGTATTCTTTCTATGAACAAAAATGATGCTATGCCCGATCGGAATCCCGACCGAATCCCGGCTGGGTGAGTTGGCAGTCCAACCGAGCATAGCATCGTGACATGTTAGCGGCGGAGTGTTTTGTGTGTAATTACAAACAAGGCCTTTTATAAAACAAATCAAAACAATCTCATTTCTCCAACAGAACGTAACACCTCTCGACCACCTTTCTTTCTCAACTAGGGTTCTTCTCTTCATGCTCGATTTTGGTCTGCCATCAACACCTAGGCTTCATCAAATCTGATGGAGGTGAGTAAGTTTCGTTTTTCTTCTTCTTCATCCTCTGTCAAACTTGAAACCCTAATGCGATTTACTGTCTAACTCGACTTCTTCTCTCTACAACGACAACCGCTCGAAATTGGGAGGGTTTCACTTGATTTTGGCCTGCAATCACCACCAAGGGCTTCATCAAATCAAATCCAGGTTGCAAGAAATCGGTTTTCTTCTTCATTCTCTAACTATTGCTATTGTACTTCACTTTAAGTTTTCATTGTTGTTATTTTCAAAACAAGTTTTCATTACTGTTACTACTTTGATTATATATATTGATTCGCTTTGATTCATGTTCTTTGATAATTTGAGCTTTATCAAGTTCATCCTGATTTTGTTGCTTAATTGTCTTGGCATTGGCAAATTCTTGTTCGGCTAATTTAATACGCTTTTTTTGCTTGTTGTCTAGCTTCTTCAGCAAATGGCTTCTCAGCCATAGCACCCTTGCTTGTTTTTTCATCCTCGAAGCATTTTTTTATTGGAATTTGTGGGTTGATCTGTTCATGCTTCCCCACAAAATCCATTTTGAGTATAACCAGTAATCATCAAATTTCATGTCACAATATCTCTCTCTGACGTTTTATCCAACACCTTCCTTGCACTATCAAGGACACCACAAGCACAAAGAGAAAGAGGTTAGAGAAATATAAAGAAAAAGAGAAAGAAAAAGAAGAAGATCTTTGAACCTTACCTCGATCAGATGAAGAACTCGTTGGGTGATGATTTGCTTACAAAAATTGATTTGGAAGACCCAAAACCCTTCTCGTTGATGTTTGGAATGAACTAGTTTTTGGTCGAGATTTGTTCTGACCAAAACCTAGTTGGGTCTGGGTTGTTGTAAACAACTGCCCTTATCTTAAAACGACCAAAATTGGAAGGACTAAATCAGAAATTCACTTCAAAACACTCCGCCCCTAACATGTCGCGATGCTATGCCCGGTTGGACGGCCAACTCGCCCGGTCGGGCATAGCATCATTTTTATTCAATGAAATTCTCGTTTATCTCCAAAAAAAAAGAAAAAATAAATTAAGGATCCGTTTGATACATGTGAAAATTTTGGGTGCGAAAATCATCTATTCATGTGGGAAAGAAAACAAACTTTTTCATATTTGAAATCCAAATGTTAGTGTTTGATTAGGCGCAGAGTGTAGGGAAAAAATTGACTGTATCATCTTCTACCTTCCAACATTAGATTTTCTTCTTCTCATAACTAATACCTGAAATTAAGGTTTAACTAAAGTGGGTTTGAAAGGACCAGCAATCCGGATCCAAATCTCAAATTAGAGTTTAAAAGAATTAACAGTCCGGATTCCATACAATTTGGTTTGGCTAATCAGGTGATTTTAGGGTTTGGCTAATCAACTTGTGGGCTTCACTAATCAATTTGAAGGTTTAGCGAATTATTTCTAGGGGTTTGGTTGATCAATTTTAAGGCGTGGCTAATCCATTTAGAGTTTGGCTTAAAATTTGTAGGTTTCACTGATCAATTTGGGGTTTGGAAAGCACTCTACAGCAATCTACCGGGAACGATAGGTTGAGAGAAAGCGAGATATAGAATTTTGCTAAAAGAACCTCTTCATGTCTTCATTATTAATCAATTTTTTTTTCTTTTGAGAAATCGACTCAATCTACGAAGAGGGGTGTTCAACCGTTGCACCAAAGGGTGGTGCACTGTTCAATCAAAATTTTGTTCCTTTTGTCTAAGATTGATTTGCGGGATGTTTCGGTGTCCCTTTTCTCCTACCGAAATCACAAAATGGTTAAATTTTAAAACTTAATTTTTTTTTTTGAAACCATAGAAACCATATTCATTCATAAGTGATTAAATCACTGATTTACATGGATAAATTGATTATTCCTCTCGGTTCAGCAACATTAGAGTTACATAAGTAAATTCTTAGAACTTCGAATGTAAAGTACCTCATGAGGTGAGAGAAATTGACAAGACCGAAAAAGAAAGAAGAAAGAAGAAAGATGAAAGGATCCTAAAGATCACGGATGAAAAGACCCTAAAGGTCAACAAAAATGAAAATAACCAAAACAAATAAAATTACATCAATAATAAAAACTAATAAAAGTGAAATCTTGATTAGTATTTCTCTTGTTTTGTAATTTATCTTCAATCTTCTTGAGATGATCATCATAGAAATAGGCAACATTAACTCTTCTTTTCTCATGACCTCAATATCCATTCTTCCATTCTATAACCATATAAATCACCAAAAAATTGATTATATTCTTCATCCAAATTTAATTGTCGTAAGGCGATCCATGTTGTGTTGGAATCGGTACTTAGCTCAAAAAGAGCTGGACTGGTTTTTCCTTAATTTGAGGTACCTATAATCATCGGAATCTCGATCAAGACGTCTAGTTGGATTCGTCTCGTCGAGCTCTTGAATTTAGACTCAAATTTCGTCCAAATCCGATTCCGTATGAGTGAGTTATTACAAAATTCGTTTGGGGCTTGGGTACCATTAACTCAAAACCGGGATTTTGAGTTAGTACCACATTTATGAAGGAGGAAACATTTCATTTCCTTATATAGAATCTTCCATATATTTATGGTATGTTCTTTAAAATAGAAAGGTGACTGACGTGGTTTGCACCACGCAAACCACGCACGCGCACGCGCGGCGTGGGCGAATGGGCGTTTAGGGCGCATTAGAGGCGCCCGCACGCACTTTGCACTTCGCGAGGAGCGAGGGGAGCCTTGGATTTTACGATCATATGTGATCTGACGGTCAGGATATTTGGCGCTCTTAAGATAGATCCGTTGATGATCTAACGGTGGGCGTTCAAAGGCGCGAGTGTAGGGATTTACACCCTTCTACTAGTGTTTATAGCGGAAATATGACATCTAATGTCTACACTAGTATTCCCAGGATCACATGCAAAACTAGTAATTAATCTAATGGAGATAGTAGATTACCTTAA
>BEHA01001595.1:293750-335731 GCA_002897215.1 Eschscholzia californica subsp. californica
ACATATGAAGATTGACTGGCTTCAAGATCTGAGAAAGCACATAAGTCGCCATGAGAAGCAAAAAACATAAACTATTTTAGGGTTTTAGAATTTTTATCAAAAGATTTGCCAAGAACGATGAAAATGTAATAATAAAATATGGTTTAAAATTAATCTAATGGCATACAAATCTACTAACCTATCGTCTGAAACTAAAAAGAATGAATACTTAGCAGAGAAAGTAAAATTTTAATGCCTAAGAGAGAAGGAGCTGGTATTGTAAGAATTTCTCAACTTTGTATTCAGAGCATCTCCAATGGGACAGTCTAACAAGGGTCAATAGAGATTCTCTTTCCTAAATGTCAATGTAGAGACACTCTAATTTTTGTTGGTCTCCAATGGATTTTTGTTGGTCTCCAATGGAAGTCTCTAAAGTGTATGTACTTAATACACTTGTCCTTCTTCAATAGATAAAAAGTAGTTGAAATCTATTGGTTGAAATTTAAAAGTAACACTTAGAGAGTCTCAAGTAGACACTCTCATTTTAGAGTTTCTCTCTCTAGACACTCTATAATAAATGTGTCCACCTCATATTAGAGTGTCTAATAAAGTGTTCCATTGGAGATGATTTTTTAACAAAAACTCCAAAAAGTCTATGTGACACTCTTAGTGTCAGAGATTGAGTGTCCCATTGGAGATGCTCTTATACTAAGCAGATTTCTCAACTAAATCTGTTATAATAACAGATTTAGGGACTAACTAACTTGTTAATTGTGGTAGTCTGGGTTAGTCCTAATATTTTCAGACCAATTTATCATCACTCTGACTGGTTCAATCATATCCCTTGCGCCAGTGAGGTCTGGGGTTCACATCTGCTTTTTTTTTTTTTCTGGAGAAAAGCATAACATTAAAACAATAAGGTTACAATGTTTTTATTCAACAAAAAAAAAAAAAAGGTTACAATGTTTTAGCACTTTTAGTACCCAGAAAGACTAGAATACAAAGAAAGGACTAAATTGTAACCAAAGTTAACAGATTAAGGAGGCAACAACTAAAGCCAATTTACTCAGGGATTAATGCCAACGCCGCGAGGTTATGAGCCTCGAAGTTGCATTCTCTCGGACAGAAATAGAGGACGATATTAGCGTGACACGTGAGACGTCGTAGCTCGTTGATTTCAGTGGAGATTCTCCAGGGGACCTCCAAATCGACGGTGGAGATGAGATCTAGGGCTACCTTTGCATCACCCTCTATATAATAGGAATGAAACCCTAACTGAGCCGCTAGCTCCATTCCTTCTCTAAATCCCATCAGTTCACTGTGAATAGCCGACTTAGGGTTTATTCTTTTACTTCTTGAACCCAAAATGTTGCCTTCTGAGTAGGGGTGGGATTTTGGCCTGGAAACCCGGAACCCGCCCATGATCGCCCGAGTCCGAAGGGTACGTGACCGTCCGATGTCCGAAGCGGTCCGTACCCGCCCGACCGAAAGAGCTTAAGCGGACGGACGCGGGCATAGGTCCTTAACCGGTGATCCGACCGAGTCCGCCCGCTTATATAGTCCGCTCGACCGAACCCTTCCATACCTGTCTGTTTATCCTACCCGTAATCCTAAAATTCACAATAAACCGTCTGTAATCCATAAGAAAAAAGAACAAAACTGATCATAATCCATAAGTAATCTCAATGATTATCTTTTGATTTTGTATTGGGTTATTTCCCAAATGGCCCCCAACTTTGTGACCAGCTTCCTGCCAGGCCCCCTAGATTAGCAATAATTCCCTTATGACCCACTTTTTCCGTTATGTTTAACATTCCGTTACTCTCTCTCCTCCATCTCATTTTCTCTCTCTGCCAAGTCACCTATCACGCCATATCATCATCTTCTCCGACAGGGGTCGCTGGCCGGCCAAATTTTCAGCCGGCGACCTCCAAATTTTTTTTTCTTTCTCTAAAAAAAACATTTTTTTTTAAATTCTCTCCTCTCTCTCTAAACTCCGGCGAAGGGAGTTTCCCTTCGCCAGAGTAGGTCGAAGTCGACCTTGAACAGATCTGTTCAAGGTCTCAAACAGACCTTGAACAACTCTGTTCAAGGTCGACTTCGACCTACTCCGGCGAAGGGAAACCCCCTTCGTCGGAGTTTAGAGAGAGAGAATTATAAAAAAAAAATTATTTAGAGAGAGAGAAAAAAAATGGAAGGTCGCCGGCCGTCGATCCTTGCCGGTGAAGATGATGATGTCACGTGCTGAAATGATGTGGCAGAGAGAGAAAATGAGATGGAGGAGAGAGAGTAACGAAATGTTAAAGATAACTGAAAAAGGGGGCCATACGGGAATTATTGCTAATCTAGGGGGCCTGGCAGGAAGCTGGTCACAAAGTTGGGGGCCATTTGGGAAATAACCCTTTTGTATTCATTACTTTTTGGAATTGTAAAGTGGGAGTTTAAAAAGTTGTATATATTTATCTACTAAAAATATTTAATTTTGAATAAAATTTGCTTTATTTGTTCACTAGTGACCAACGTCCGCCCGACCGATACCCGGTTTGTCTGACTATCAAAACGGTCACGGACGGGCACTTTATTAGAGAAAAATCCGAAATATCCGCACGTTTTGTCCGGATGTCCGAGTGGACACTTATGACTTGTGCCCGTTCCGCCTCGGACCGGTTGAGTTAGTGTCCGTTTTCCGCCATCCAGACCAATTCCCACCCCTACTTCTGAGTCTCTTGCAATGGCTGCGCATGCTGCCTTGTCTAGCTTGAAGACGCCATCAAAGTTAATTTTCACCGAACCCCTTGGTGATGGACGTCATTGTTCTACCTGAAAAGCTTCGTTAGAATCCAAGTTAATTGAAGGAATAGTAGCATACCTTAAGTTATGTTTTGTTGTCCACCAACATCTTGGTAGATCCAACATTTTGTTATGGAAATGATGATCGTTACGGTGTTTCCACCATTCCCAGAAAAGTTGAGTAACACTATACCATATCTTGTCATTATTTACCTCCTGTGTAAGGATTTGCTTCAAATAATTTATAGGTTCTATGGTTAGGTGTTGTGGATCAGTGAGGCTAACCAACTCTTTGAATTTTTGCAGCTCGAAAATAGGTGGACTGTTGTCTCTATCTCTCCATCATCACACATTATACAGTTCTGAGGTAAATGTGGTAGAATAGATCCTATTTTTCCTAATGTTGGTATGCCATCATGAATCATTTTCCATTAAAAATTCTGAACCTGAGGTATCATATGTGTTTTCTTCCAAAATTTTGTCCAAGGAAAGTTATACGCTTGATCTGTTAGAGCTTGGTCTGATTTAATTTCCTTGTAATGTGATTTAGTGGTAAATCTTCCTGTTGGTGTTGGCTTCCACACCAATTTGTCCTTCTGATTGCAGTGAGGTATAGGAATGTTATAGATCGCTTGTTTGGTGTTTTCATCGAAATAAGTGGATATAAGATCAACATTCCAGCTTCTTGTTTCCTGTAAAATTAGATCAGAAACCCAAAAAATGTTTGGTGGAAGTTCACCTATTATGTTAGGAACATGATTAGTAATATCCGGAATCTAGGGATCAGACTTAATCTTAACAGAAGTCCCATCTCCAATTAACCACAATACATTTTGTCGCATTGTATGTTTAGTTTGAGTAATAGCTTTTCCAGAATGATGACTTTGTTCATATTGTTTCATTAGACCAAAAGTCATCATTTTTTATATGATAATCAATTTTTTTTGCATTGACATGATAATCAATTTGGTGTCACTTCAATTAACTTTCTTCATTATCCAATGGTTGATTAATAATTAAATTAAGTGGTTGTGTACATGACTAAAGCACTACTAAATATAATTGCTCAGATTGGGCGTGGCGCCATTCGCCTCTGATAACCTTATTCGGGAACCTTTCTTAAAATGATGATATGTAAAGTAAGCGGAAGCCAAGAATCACATAATGACATAATTATAGAACTTCTTTTCTAAATTATTAGACTTTGAGCGAGCTTTACCTTTAGTAGCTTGTAATATATATTCAAAGTTTACTATTTTGACTAATTTGTGAAGGGTTAGAACTTCTTTTCAACACCTTATTTTCTTTTTATAGTTTCATCTAATTGGGGTTTGTTTTGATAATTAGATTCCTTTGAGCAAGAAAAGTAAAAAAGAAAGCTATCAGGAGGAATTGGAAGAACGTATGATATCTCTCAGCGCGTCATTATTTGGTAAGAACGTATGGTATCTCTCAATGCATTGTAGTTGCTTCTTGGGTTTTATATATTGAGATTTCTATAATTCTATTTACATGTATCTTCTGTGGTGGAAGGTTTGTGTTTTAGTTCATGGTTCTTTAACTAATATTAAGTACCCCCTTAGTCCTTTCGTGGTAACCTGGCATTGCTATTACATATAATTTCATCCAAATTAATGTATAATAGAAACGACATAAACATAATAGAAATTCTTTCCGAACTCTTCTTTCTTTGTTTTGTAATGGCCTAAATGTTGTTGATTCACCAAGTTGAAAAAAAATAACGTAAAAACTAGAAGTTGATTCCTATTGATTTTATGAGACCAAGCAAAATGTAGAATTGCTCAACAAGTGGTATTGCAAGACAAGGTTACCTTTCGGGCTACTGTCTACATTGATTTTCTGATACATAGATCATTCTATTTCCTAATTCCCACTATCATCTTGCACAAATTAGAACTCATATAAATCTGGACCAAAGATGTACCAGTACGACACCCCATGTTAACATGTTAATGAGTCTTAAGAACTCCCCAGCTACCCCAGATGTTAAATCCACTCTTACAATGGCAATAGTATTGGAAACTAACAATCTCTTACATCCTAGTATAGATTCCACCTTACTTTATTGTTTGATTTGATCGGGAATATGATTAGTAAAGATTGACTTTGTTTATATATGGTTTTATTATCACATGTCAAAAATGTCCTTAGTAGTTTTGACAAAAATGTCTGAAACAGATAACCTAGACAACTTAAAGTTGTACTATACACTATATGTTGCCCCTCATACCGTAACCCAATAATTCTAATTAGATTTCTCATGTTTCACCTTCTTGATTAGTGCACATCAATCAAAAGTTAGGCGCACAACCACTGCCTATTAGACCCTTTTTAAAGATCTTATGTGATACGAGTCTTGGACATAGATGGTCACAGTAGTAGTACCTAGGTAACCTAGGTTCCTTAATTGATATAACATGTGAGCTTCTCCTTTTAGCTTCAAGTTAATGTAAACTATCTTCCCATCTAGAACACTTGTACCATATGTTTTACAGGATATGACAAAGAGTAGTCTCGTAAAAATACAGAAATGACAAAAAAGGATGCTTCAACAAGTCATGATTATGATATTGTATTTATAATATATATATATATAATATATATATATATATATATATATATAGGTTCGTCAATGGTTCGAATCTCAAATATTTACAGAGAAGGAAACGTTGTTGCTGATCGGCTGACAAAGGAAGGATGCTCATTAACAAATTGTATTTGGTGGAACATCGAACCTAACTTATTTTACCTTATGTTCATAAAGATGTAAATGACATGTCTTCATATAGGTTCAGATGACTTTGATTTTTGAATTCGTAAAGAGATCTCTTGATGTTAGGGCCAGGCTTTGAGCCCCTCTTTTATATTTGTAATTATTTTTGATTTATTAATAATATCAGGTGATGATATCTAATGATAGATGTTTCATGAGGTGTAACTTAGTTGGGATGTCATGTAAAGCACAGTGAAAATATCACGTCTTTCATTAAAAAAAGGTAGAGGTAATAATAGTTGGAGAAAAGGGATTCGGGGTTTGAAGGGAAAAAAGGAGAGTGAGACACAAAAAACTAAGTATAATATATCTAGAGGGTTGCTCTTGATACCCTCAAGAGTAGGATATTGTTGTAATGAAATAGAAGGATTACAAGTTACACATACATCCTTAAACAGGTAATTCCTTTTTTTTTGGAATCTGATAACTTCATTGATTAGGCAAAGCCAAGATGGATTACAATAAGAAGTTAAAACAAAAATAAAGCACAAAGAAGTAACAATAGGCTGCCTATAGACGGACAATCGTGGCACTACTACCCAGTATTTCGTGGGCCAAATTGTGGACTTCACCATTAGCTTCAAGTGGTATATTCCACTATTATGGCCACTGCCTCTGAAGAAAAAAAACATTAATTTCTTTGTGTCTTTAGTGGGTCCCCCACTAACATGACCCATATCCACCATTTGTTGAGTCTCTGAAGGCAATCTTAATTGGGAAGTGGGTAGAGTAACTAACTTTGAGTGGGGGTTCCTCCCCACGTGCACGAGAGTCTAAGATTGTAACTGTTTCCCCACCACGAACTGAAGTGATCGGAGAACTTCCATCGGCCGTCGGTAGGAATCCTTCTCTCAAGATTGGATATTTGTCTGCTTCGCATCTTTCGATCAAGATTATCCTCCCTTGTGATCCATGGGGCTTTGCGTGTGACTAAGTCCACTTCTCCTGAGGTTTTTAATTTTGCAAGTAATTGATGATAAGCGACTTCTGTAAATGTATATGGATATGGGAGATTCCACACGCCCTTCAATTTCTTGTGAAGGAGCTCCACCTTGAATTGTTTGTATCTTAGGATTTTGACCACACAACAATGTATATAGTTTACCGATTGAACTTCTTGGAATGAACTTTGGGCTATGACTGATTCCGGTTCATCGGTTGTGAGAGTTGTGAGTTGTTGAAGAAACTCCACATCGTTGTCCATAACCAAACACTCGAATCTGAAGAAACACGAAAGCAACAAAAATAGATCCTCGTTAAAAAAAATAGATCCTATAGATCAATAAAAACAGGCCCTAAAGACCAAAAAAAATTAAATTAACTGGTTGCAAGGGATTCCGGCGAAGGGACAACCCTTCGCCGGAGGAAACGATGATCTCAAAAAACTAATTGGTTTTCTCTCTTTATTTTTTTTATACAGGTAATTACTAACATATACATATTGCACTAATAAAGGATGAGGAAAATGAGATCTATTATCTATATAATAAGGGAGGAGGGTATCTTTTTCTCTCCTCCCAACGACCTAGATTTACCCTCAAAAATTTATATCAGGCGGTTTAGATTTACTATCTGAAAGTTTAACGATAGAGATTTAAAGAAGAAACCATCCAAGGGACAAAAATGAAGATGGAAAGTGAAAAGAATCTTTTTGGAAGATACATTTTAAACATTACTCTTTCCCCCAAATCTGTTCTCATCTCCCTCCCGCTCTTCTCCGTGCCTTTCTCTCTCACGCACTCCCCCCTCTCACCATCTCATCTTCACGCTCAATCTATTCCCTCTCACTCCCCCTCCTCTCTTAGATAGCTTTAAGGTAATTTTTCTTCTTTTCTTTTTCTGAGTTTCTATCACAATGGTTTTGTAACAAGTGTTTTTTTTTCTTAGGGTTTCTCCTTGCAACAGAAAAAGAAACTTAGGGTTTCTCTTTGCAACAAAAAAAGAAACTTAGGGTTTCTTCTTGCAACAAAAAAAGAAACTTAGGGTATCTCTGAACTGCGAATCAAGTCTGAACTGCATTTCTTCGATTGGCTTCCGGGTGCATCTTCTTCCACTGGCTTCCATCCTTAAGCCCTCCAAAACTGTAAGCATTCTCTTTATCTCTTTTCTCATTATGGAGATTGATATGGTTTTTCTGTTGAAATGTCTGTTAAAATTGATATGGTTTTGGATATAGGTTGCTTTACCAAGTCTATTTTGATTTTTCTTTGTTGTTGATTTTAAGATTGCGATAATGAATTTGGCTGAACTTTTACTATGCAATGACAAGAATCGTTGGAACATTAGATAAATCGAGATATGTTGAGCTTATTTCAGGATGTCTCAAGGCTTGGATATCTGGTACTATTTAGGGCTTCTATCAGATTTCCCCCTAACTCATTTTGTACCAAATCAATTTAGGGTTGACTTTTGAGTAAATGTTTTGGATTTTATAGGTCTGCACTTTCATCTTTTAAGTAACTTATGTTTAGTATTAAATTCCTCACTAAATTGTTTTATCATTTACTTAAATAGTTTTAACTTCTACAGTATAGCTTTTGTCTGATGAAACTAAATTCAAGTCTATTTCAGTTCAGTTTTTTTGCTTATTGTAGTTTTATCTTCTTAAGTCTATAGAGCTGAGCCAGAAAGAAGTAATCTCTGACTTCTTTCTCTTTAGGTTTATTTTTCTTCTTGCTGTCTTTTAAATTGTGTTTAAGGTGTTTGAAGAAATGTCTGATTGATTTTTTTGCTTTGTTTTAGTTTTATGGCAGAGAATAGTGTTTAAGGTGTCTGAAGAGTATTTTTCATTTGCCCTAGGTTCTCAATTTTTGTCTGTAGTTTCTTAGTTTGGTTTGCTTCCTGGGTAATTAATTTTGTTTTAACCGAGTTTATAACTCTACTTCTTTTGTTGTGAATAGGGGTGAGATTTTGGTCCGAAAACCCGGAATCCGCCCACGACCGCTCAAGTCCGAAGCGTTCGTGACCGTCCGTTGTCCGAATCGGTCCGTACCCGCCCGACCGAAAGAGTTTAAGCGGACGGACGCGGGCATAGGTCCTTACCCGGTGGTCCGACCGAATCCGCCCGCTTATATTGTCTGCCCGACCGAATCCGTCCATACCCGTTCATTTATCCTACCAGTTATACCCGCCCGCCTATATGATTGGTTTTAAGCCTTTAGATTTGTAGGGTTAGCTACAACCGTTAGATTTCAAGAGTAAAAATATATAACCCTAGAAATCACTTTTCTTAATCTTATCTTCACCTCTCTACTTCTCTAGTCTCTCTCCTCAAAAATCTCAATATCTCACCAGTAACCCTTGAACCCACAATACACCGTAGAACCAACAATACACCGACCGTAATCCATGTGAAGAAGAATAGAACCGATCGTAATCTATGAGAAATCTCAATGATTATCTTTTAATTTTGTATTCATGTACTTTTTGGAATTGTAAAGTGGGAGTTTAGAAAGTTGTGTTTAGTTACTAAACAATTTTAATCTTGAATAATTTTTTTTTTATGTGTTCATTAGTAACCGGTGACCGACCGACGGATACCCGGTTTGCCCGACTATCAAAACGGTCACGGACGGGCAATTTGTTAGAGAAAAATCTGAAATGCCAGCCCGTTTTGTCCGGATGTCCGAATGGACACTTAAGACTTATGCTCGTTCCGCCCGGACCGGTTGACTTAGTGTCCGTTTCCCGCCCGTCCGAACCGATTCCCACCCCTAGTTGTGAATGAAAATCTTGATGTTCAATCTTATTTCGTTGTGTTCATTATATTTCTTTTGTTGTTATCGTTCTAACAATTTCTATTTTCCATAATTTCTCCAGTTCTGAGGTCGTAGTTGAAGCGGCTCAAAATACTTTTTGTTGCTCTGATTCAGTTTCACTTTTGATTTGATTGGTAAACCCGAATCTGTCTCTTTCTCTCTATCTCTCATATCAATCTGTTTCTCTCTTCTTCAATCTCTTTTGAAGGAGTTGAAGGAGATGTCCTTCGACCAAGGTGACAATGCGAACAATTTTTCGGATAGGACAATTGATGTGGAAGATCATCAAGTCCGATTGATTTAGGGATCGTAGAGTTGTAGCTAGAGACCATCGTCGAATTACGAAGTAATTCGCGGCTAACTTCGATCGGATCCTACAACAGGTTACACACAAGAGTGTCAAATTGATCTAGGATATGACTAGTGGGAGTGAGATATAACAATGGGAATGTCCTATAAACATATCTCATAGGCCTAAAAAGGAATTAGGCAAAGATAGTATAAAAAGGCCAAAAACAGGGTTTTTGGGCCTAGGCCGATTTGGGCACTTTAGGGCTCGGATTGGGCTGATTTTTGGAGGGACGTTTTCTTATGTTATGAACATTAAATCTATCAATTTTGGCTGGGTTTGGACGTCATCTCCTTAGGCAATTGAGAAAATATCAATAGTTGTTATTTTCGACTATTTCCCTAAATCTTATTACAAAGGGTGTTTTAGGAAACCTTTGAGGAGGTGTATTCTCATTAGAGTTCTATATAAACACTCTTGGGCAGAGAATAAGGTGTATAATTTCTCTCTAAGCTTTCTTACTCTACCATATCAAGTAGAGAGGAGAAAGTGAGTTAATTCCCATTAACTATCTATCTAGTCAAGAAGAAAGGAGTTCATCTTCCAACCACTATTGGTGTGCTAGCTAAACAACAAGGTGGGAGATCAAGTTGATTGCTCGTGTCCCAAGTAGAGGAGCTACGCTTGAAGCTCTTGGTCTCCTCATAAGCAATTGGAAAGGTTCGAGGGAAAACTAGCGAATAAGGTAATTATCTTTCTAGTTTTACTTAGTACTATTATAGGCTTATGCATGTGATCCTGGGAATACTAGTGTAGACATTAGATGTCTTATTTCCGCTATAAACACTAGTAGAAGGGTGTAAAACCCAACAGTGGTATCAGAGCCTCTTTCAATTAGCCTATCTTATCCAAGTTTTGGACCAATTCCATGTTTTTCTAGATAGGTTATTGTGTTTAAAAGTGTTTTGAACACAAAATTCTGATTAATTTTGAATAGGATTCAAGTATTTGTCAAAAGATTTCAAATTTTGTTCTTGAAAGAGTTTCAAAACCTAAAATTTTGATCCAAATTGGT
This sequence comes from Eschscholzia californica subsp. californica, assembly GCA_002897215.1. Lineage (NCBI taxonomy): Eukaryota > Viridiplantae > Streptophyta > Magnoliopsida > Ranunculales > Papaveraceae > Eschscholzia > Eschscholzia californica. Next base: position 304,436 of record BEHA01001595.1, read on the forward strand.
TTGATTAAAAGAGTTGTTTTATGTTTTTGGAAACTTTTGAAAAACAAAGTTTGGAAATTTAGAAGTATTCTAAAAGGAGTTGTTTTGAGTTTAAGAAACTCTCAAAAACAAAAAATTTGGAATTTTAGAAGTGTCCTAAAAGGAGTTGTTTTGAGTTTAGGAAACTCCCAGAAACAAAATTTGGAAAATTTTAAAAGTTTCTAAAAGTTTTGGAAAATTTTAAAAGTTTCTAAAAGTTTTGGAAAATTTTAAAAGTTTCTAAAAGTTTTGAAAAATTTTAGAAGTATTCTAAAAAGATTTCAAAAATTTAGAAAGAGTTTTAAAATTGGAAATTTAGCAACTTAGAGTTGCAAAAGGAAAAAAAATTTTGGAAACTAAGGTTTTTGGAAATCCCTAGTGTCCAGCCAGGAAGCTTCCAGGCCGGACCAGAAGCTCCTGGACGCGACCAGCAGTTGTAACAGCTGCAAGGGGGCTTCCTGGACGCGTCTGAGACGCGTCCAGAGCACTCGATCAGACGCGTCTGGGAGGTTCTAGGTGTCTCGGACTAGGTCCGAGACACCTAGTGCTGGTCCAAGTCCAGCACCAGATGCGTCTAGGACGCGTCCGGTGCATGGACTAGCGTCTTGGCTCCGGCCAGAACGAGACCTGGCCTTGGTAGGCCTCGGCCAGGACATGCCGGCCCTATGGGCCGTGCCATGTCCGGACCATTCCGAGCCCTTTTGTGGGTTTGGGCCGGGACTTGTCTAGGACTTGTCCCGGGCTTTTTCGAGGCTTTTCGGACCACGAAAAGGGAAATTTTCTTCTGATTCCAACCAAATAAATCCAAAGTTAATCCGGGCCATCCGGAAGGCCAAAACGGATTTCTCTTTAAATTGATTTATGAAATCATTAAGAATCGAACCAAGTTTTTTTCCGAAATTGACCCAGGCTTTCTCGAGCCCAAAACGGAGTTTTTCTTAAAGTTGATTTTAGAAATCATAAGATATAAAACGAGAACGCACCATTAGTCGAAATCTTCGAATTTAGACTTAAGGTCCGTAATGTGACATGGGATGTCGACAAAAGTATCTCCCGGATTAACATGCATATGTAATTCTTAGCCTTGATATATTATATGATTGGATGTGATGTAAATGCGGGAAACTAGTATGGCCATAGATTTGTTTCTATATTCTTGTTTTACGCACAGATGGGTGCATATTTGTAATTAATTTTAATTTCAAGTTATACAATCTGCGAATCGTTAGAGTCTTGTAATTAGAGTTTAGGGTCTATGAGTCCATTGAAGAAACTCAAGGATGGAATCCAAAGGCGAGTGTAAGAAATCATTGGAGGTTCAAAGATGGAGATCTAGACGAACCAAAAGGCGAAACAAGAAGCAAACCAAAGGAGATTAGATCTTCTAGGTTAGGGGTCATACTAGGATCCATGTCTGCTTGATTTACTTTCTCGCGCGTATTTACTTACTTATTTTCGCTTCATGTCGTGGATATTAGTTAGGCTAAATAGTTCACTATAACAAACGCTAGACTAGCGTAAAAGTCTCCAAAACGTAATCTTGGGTAATCGCCTATCCAGATTAAGACACTCGTTGCGCCCTTGTTCGAGTAAGATGGGTCGGCCTTCGCAGAGTACCTCCTCTACCTTGGGACAATGCGGGTAGGTCTATAGAAGAGGCCTACACGTCTAAATGGTTCTACTCCGAAGAACTGGGGTCTTGGAATCACTTATTCAATCGGGGACGATTTTATTGAATAATGTGGGAAAACTAAAGTTTTTCAAAAACGATAACGAGTTTTAAAACTTTGCCATTTCTCTTCATTTTGCTTCATGCCTTATTCTCAGGGTTCTAACAAATGGATTTCTATCTTCCTCTGGTTGACACTGTTTTCAAGTTTCCAGACTACAAGAGAAAGGTTCACTTCCTGATGACATCCCTAGTGGTTGTAAAATTTGAACTCAGGATATCAAATGAGTTCGTTTAATATTACGAGGTTGAGTAGCTCTTCATTCTACTCAGAATTAGCTCAGAAGAGATCACTCAAAGCAACAAGAAACGCTCAGAATCTCACATAGGTTAAGTCTCCACTAATGATCGATTAAGTTCTCTCAGAAAAGTCAACTCTTCACCTATCTAATACTCACATGGCTAGTGCACAGACAACCTCAAGACTAGAAATTCGTGAAAAAACCTTTAGCAAAAGTGTAGTAACACCAACTAGACTCTATAAGTATTAACAAGCAAAAATAACTAGACTCACACTTTCCATCCGAAAATTTAAAATTTTGAAAACTTTTGACCCTTTTGAACTTTTGAAATAAGGAGTTAGCAAAAAAATTCATTCCCTTATCCCCAAACTTAAACCGAACATTGTCCTCAATGTTCTGAAGACTATGCAAAAAATAACAAGGTGAAGGGAAAGATATTACCTGATTCGGAAGTCCTCTGCATGGGTTGCCTCCCAGAAAGCGCTAAGTTTAACGTCTTCAGGCAGACGAAATAGATGATTCGAAAAAAATAGAAGAATTATACCTACTGGATTACAGATACGTGATTAACTGTAAACCAATATTCGATACATCTGTGGGTCCACCCAAAACACAAAGTTTTCAGTGAACGATAGTCTCACATTTTTGTGAATTGCAGAGAGTGCATGTAAGACTATCAGAGAAGAAGGGCAATCCCCAAACTTAGTGGATGCACAGTCCACTAAGTAACTATAAATACTAGGACCAATGTCTAGAATGTTATCGAAGGGATCGACATAATAATGAAGGGCCAATATATCTGTCGAAGGCAGAAAGTCATCTGCAAGCTTAGTGGATAGAATATCCACTATTTCCATAGACGTTCTCGAGGAGACATCTGAAGTGTCCCAAAAGGGATCAACAACCGAGTCTGAGGCCATGTGCAAGGTCAAACTAGACTCTAAGGGTAAGGCAATATGCTCGGGGACCACGTCAAGGTCCATGGTTTCCTTAGGTAAACAGTCTGACAAACTATCCAACATGTCTCTAGCGTCATCAATGTCCTCAAAGACATCTGCGGCCTCGCAGTTATTCATAATATCATGCCTTCTTAGCTTTTCATCTAAGACTGACTCCTTACAAATCTCAAATGTCGGAAAGTTCAGAATTGTGTCATCCTCAAACTTGCTCATTGAGCCATCATCCTGGATATCAACGTCTAATGCAGTCCTATCATGGTGAGATGATATAGGTGGAGGAAGCAAGACAACAAGGTCATCAGACCTTTCAGGCTCTAGGATATTATCAGTAAATTCATCGACATTTAACTTAGTACTAGGGTTAGACGTATTAACCTCGTCATCGTACCTAGTACCTTCCTGAGTTTGGGGTGGTGAAACCCCTTCCTCGTTGGCAAACAACTGTGACTTAAGCATTTTTACCTGTTCAGTCAAGGAGTCAATCTCCTGCGTCGTTTGAGTCGCAAATTGTGACATCATCTTAATAAGACGACTCTCGGACTTTGATCTATCTTCAAGAGTCTCCTCATAACTATTGTAATTAAACGAAGACTCTTGATCATAACTCCCACCGTACATATTAGGATCATACCTGCCTCTAAAGCCGTTGGTCTCAGAATAGTGTGGACTATAAGGTCTCCCATATATATTTGATGTTGGACCATATCCATCACTAATCGGACCATCTATATACATTTGTCGGTGTTCTCCTAATGTCATACGAGATCGATCAGGTTCTGGTCTACTCCACTCACTAGTCGGACTGTTTCTAGACATTTGTTGATAATCTTCAAATGTGATACCAGGTCGGTTAGGCTCGTTTCTACACATTTGTTGGTATTCTCCTAGGGTCATACCAGTTCGGTTAGGCTCAACTAGCCTATTCCCCTCGTTAATTCGTTGATAATCTCTTAGAGTCGTACCAGGTCGGTTAAGCCAGTCTTTACGCAACTGTTGGTATTCTCTTAAGGTTATATCAGTTCGGTTGATGACGGGTCCCTTTAGAACAAGGTCATCATCATCAACAGGGTACGTCCAACCATTAGAAAAATGTGCCATGATGGTCAGGCACGATCACGAGATGAGAATTGACACTTATGTAACTAAACTTGACTCCTTTCTTTTGGTAATTTTTTTTTTTAACACGAAAATCGAGGAAGCACTACGAAGATCTTATGAAAAGTACCCACTAACAGGGGATTCGTGGGTGATTAGAGAAAGTTACCTCCCGTTCGAGACGGGCGACGACCTTTGCAGACGACCCTGGCCACTCTCCCCGCGAGTGTTCGAACCCGAGGCTTCGTTTGATTTTCGGTTACAATTTAAAAGCCCTCTAATTTAGGGTCAAAACAAAAGAAAGTACTAAAAAGTCTAAGTCTCTCTCTCACCAAAATAAATACAAAAAAATAAAAATAAAAACAGTAAATTTCTTCTTTTGAGGTTCTCCTCCTTGTTGCGCATCTTCTTCAGCTCCTTAGTGTTCTGCACACCAAAAATAGAGAAGCAAGTCAAAGTTTCCAAAATTCAAAACTTACCAAAAATAAAAACTTTCCAAAATTGGAATAAATTTAAAACATAGTCCTTGGCAGCGGCGCCAAAAACTTGATGGGCCTAAAAGGTTACCCTAAATAGGTCTACACCCGCAAGTGCACGGGTGTCAAGTTGTAATAATTTCCGGTAAGACCGGTTAGTTCCTCAGAGACTAGTTAAACCTATTCTAAGACTTAGAAGTATCACGGTTTTTTTGGTTTTGATTTTGGTTTTGGTTTTAAAATAAAATAAAAACATTAAAACGATTAAAAAGGTGAACTCAAATGGGGGGAGACGACCTATGGTTTTAAAATCTGTTTTAACAAGTATTAACGACGACCCAATCACTCATATCTTTTTTTATCACTCAAGTTTTGGTAACCGAATGTACCAAACCCCGGAAAATATTCGAATTAAAGCTGAATAATCCTAAAGTCAAAACTCAAAGTATCAAAATATCGAACTCGCAACTATTAACTATCAATCTATAAGCACACACCATCAAAGGACCTAACCTAAGTATGATGTGTCAAACTAAAAGTATAGCTAATGAAGAAATATTCGTCCATTGAAACTAAGAATTCTTTTATAAAAATCAAAACACTTCAAAATATTAGAACATGAAAGGGATATCATCAAAAATAATATGTTAGAACTTCATCATAAACCCTAGTCAGAGAGTTTTCGCTACCTATAAAACAAGATTAAACTAAACATGAAATATAAGAGAGAAAATGGAAGAAGGATAAAGTTTTTCTCACTGATTTAACCAAACGCGCCCTAAAGGAGCAGTTTTCTCATATTCTCGGAAGCATTTTCTTTCTGGGAAAATTATTTTCCTAGCAATTTTCTCATCTTCCCCAACTCTTTTTCTCTCTCTAACTTTCTATTTTCTCCTTTTCTCTACTGTTTCTCTCTTCTTCAAACACTCTCTCTCTACTGTAGCCGAAAAGATTAAGAGACCATAGTGAATAGAAGATTATCACCATCAAAACTCTTTCTCTTATATAACTCTCTGTTACAACCTTTTCTTTCTCTCTGTTACAATTCTCTCTCTCTCTTTATTCTTTTAGTTACTTTCTCTCACAAAAAGAACAAAATAGAAAATACAGAAAAGAATATGAAAAACAGACTTTCTCTCTCTCTCTTTATTCTATTTGTTCAAGGAAGTTCTGAGAGGACCCAAAAATGGTTCAAGTAGAAAGCTCCCTGTTTTATTAAAGCCCAAAGATGAGATCTTCTCTGTTAATCACTATCCAACCAAATCCCTTCCTTCCATTAATCTTTCTTACCTTCTCTGAGTAAATCTTTCCAGAAGAGAAGATTACCTCTCTCTCTCTGTCCTCCTTCTCGGTTTCCATTTTGTATATACAGTGGCGTGGCCGAGAATTTGGGGGCCCGGTGCGAAAAAAATATTTGGGGCCCTTTCTCCACTGATATCAAAACGTAAACTCTTTTCACACATTATACGTTTAGTAATTATCTCTTAAGAAACTAAGTTCGATAAGAAAAAAAGTTTAACTCCTTCCGTGAAGTTGAATACTTATTCTAAGTTGTGTATTTTTTTATCCCAAATACTTCTATGCAAAAACCATACACATTTGACAACACTCCTTCCACGAAAAGATAGAACAATAAGTATTCGACTTCATAAACATACAAACTAAACTAATAGTTTATCACTTTATCCATAACTTAATACCATAACTAATAGTTGTTATTTTTTTGTGAAGAAAATAGTTGTTGTTAGAAACAGTTAGAGATAATAACGAGTTCATAAAATAAACAAAAAAAGTGACTGTTGGGTGGATTGAACTTGAGACCTCTTTGTTAACACTCAAGAGGTTTACCAATTCAGCTACATCACCATCTTGTTTCATTGTGTACTGCTAAATTAATATAACTAATCGGAATTTAGGGGCCCCTATCTCTATAAGAAAATTATGTGGTTTGAGGGGGGCCCGGTGCGACGGCACCGGTCGCACCCCCTCAAACACGCCCCTGTGTATATAGAAGTAGAATAATAAGATAACAACCCCAACTCCTATGATCGAATTTCTCTAAATATATTAAGAATGGAAACTCAACAACATCATCTTCTATCTTTCCTTTAATCTTGATTTTCATTCTCTGGTTATGAGAGAAAGAAATATAATCTCTCTCTCTCTCTCTTTATAGATTTTCTATCACCAATAAGCATCCCAACCGAACCATATCTCTCTCTAAATTTCTTTCACTTCTTTCCCGTGCTCTCTCTCTCTCTATATTTTTCTATCTTCAGAGAAGATACATTCCAACTCGGTTATAATCGAGTTTCACCTTCATCTCTTTGAATATCTCCATTGAATCCAGAGAATACTTTCTCTTTCCATCTCGGTTTGATTTTGTCTTCAACCTTCCATTAGCGATTTTATTTCCTTCTCAATCTCCAGTTTTGTTTCTCTCTCAATGATGCTTTCTATCTTTGTTCTTAGAAGATAAAGACGAGATGGAAAAAATGAGGGTAAGAAAATCTCCCTAAATTTTGGACGCCAATCAACCATAGACGTGCTGTCAATGGGAGGGTGTTAACGTGCTTCAGGAAGTATTTAAGGAAACTACGACACGAACCAGGATGAGGCCATGTGTCATTTTAACAAGATAGACCCACAGATTCCTGCGAGGAGCATTGAAGCTCTGGCCAGCAACACACCAAATCATATCCCATTCAGATTACTAAGCACTATCCCGACCAGCCAGAATAAATCCCGCTTTCGATCTGCACCGTCAACTATTTCATATCTATGCGCCACGTGTTGCTCAAAATTGTAAGTTGGTCAACCAAGTTTTGATTTTAACCAAAACTTTGGCATTGTCTATTTTTCGCATCCGGACTCCAATTTGACTCCCATTTTCACCCACGGATCCGTATTTGAATCTACATTTCACCCGATCATCAATATTGGCCCAAATACCAGAATCTCTAAATGACCAAAATGCCCTTTTGTGTGTCTATCTCCCGATTTTATCTGAATTCACGCTCAACTCCTTAAAAGACACCTGAGTAAGAGAAACAACCAATTTATCAGAGTAACTGCTCGAAATAGACTAACTAACCCAAGTTAAGAGATTCAGATGGGACATTTTTATGTCTCATCAAACATCCCCAAATTTAGATTTTGCTAGTCCTCGAGCAAAACAGAAAAATAGAACTAAACCACTTTCACCACTTTCGTAGGGAATCACGATTGCACTTAGCACGTGCAACAAGCCGTTAAACCTCTAGGTTGCCCTAGAGGACGAGTTTTGTCTCGTGAGGGTTTCCAGTGAATATACCCACAAAATTCGAAAATCTCAAAAATCTCGAAGGGTCTAAATAAGACATGGACTGAAAATGTTCATGCGGTTTACTTCCGAAAGTTAATAGAAATGAAATCCAAGTCGACCAAACCATACAGACGCTAAAAATCCCTTCACTAGTAATCAAGATCCGAAGTGCACGTGACCAGCCAATATGAGTATCATCTTGGTTCTGAAAAGACAAGACCTTAATTACCGTCTCGATACATTTCGCCTCGACTACTGCCTCACGGTCATACACTCAAAAATTAAAGTCACTCAAGAATGGTTCACTCTATGTGTTAGTATGAATATGAAGGAAAACTCAACACATGAAAAAGACAGACTAAATTTTTGGTAAACGACTGATCTCAAAGAAGGAAACAACCACTAATACGGAATGGGGAAGCTAACCAACTCTTCTCACCTGATCTACTTTCTAACAATGCTTCCTAGAGGTCGATAGACTAAGGATGAACTAGAATTCCTGAGAACTCGACGTCTTCAAATCTTCAAGAACTACTTTGGGATAAACACTTAAACACAAACAAACATTTTTTTTTCTATTTCTTCCTTCTTCTTTGATTTTTTTTTTTTTTTTTTTAGTACACTGGTACTATACTCGAAATACAAATACTACTTTCTTGATATTATTCTTTCCTTGGTAATATTCTCTTCATTTTGCTTCATGCCTTATTCTCAGGGTTCTAACAAATGGATTTCTATCTTCCTCTGGTTGACACTGTTTTCAAGTTTCCAGACTACAAGAGAAAGGTTCACTTCCTGATGGCATTCCTAGTGGTTGTAAAATTTGAACTCAGGAGATCAAATGAGTTCGTTTAATATTACGAGGTTGAGTAGCTCTTCATTCTACTCAGAATTAGCTCAGAAGAGATCATTCAAAGCAACAAGAAATGCTCAGAATCTCACATAGGTTAAGTCTCCACTAATGATCGATTAAGTTCTCTCAGAAAAGTCAACTCTTCACCTATCTAATACTCACATGGCTAGTGCACAGACAACCTCAAGACTAGAAATTTGTGAAAAAACCTTTAGCAAAAGTGTAGTACAACCAACTAGACTCTATAACTATTAACAAGCAAAAATAACTAGACTCACACTTTCCATCCGAAAATTTAAAATTTTGAAAACTTTTGACCCTTTTGAACTTTTGAAATAAGGAGTTAGCAAAAAAATTCATTCCCCTATCCCCAAACTTAAACCGAACATTGTCCTCAATGTTCTGAAGACTATGCAAAAAATAACAGGGTGAAGGGAAAGATATTACCTGATTCGGAAGTCCTCTGCATGGGTTGCCTCCCAGAAAGCGCTAAGTTTAATGTCTTCAGCCAGACGAAACAGATGATTCGAAAAAAATAGAAGAATTATACCTACTGGATTACAGATACGTGATTAACTGTAAACCAATATTCGATACATCTGTGGGTCCACCCAAAACACAAAGTTTTCAGTGAACGATAGTCTCACATTTTTGTGAATTGCAGAGAGTGCATGTGAGACTATCAGAGAAGAAGGGCAATCCCCAAACTTAGTGGATGCACAGTCCACTAAGTAACTATAAATACTAGGACCAATGTCTAGAAAGTTATCGAAAGGATCGACATAATAATGAAGGGCCAATATATCTGTCGAAGGCAGAAAGTCATCTGCAAGCTTAGTGGATAGAATATCCACTATTTCCATAGACGTTCTCGAGGAGACATCTGAAGTGTCCCAAAAGGGATCAACAACCGAGTCTGAGGCCATGTGCAAGGTCAAACTAGACTCTAAGGGTAAGGCAATATGCTCGGGGACCACGTCAAGGTCCATGGTTTCCTTAGGTAAACAGTCTGACAAACTATCCAACATGTCTCTAGCGTCATCAATGTCCTCAAAGACATCTGCGGCCTCGCAGTTATTCATAATATCATGCCTTCTTAGCTTTTCATCTAAGACTGACTCCTTACAAATCTCAAATGTCGGAAAGTTCAGAATTGTGTCATCCTCAAACTTGCTCATTGAGCCATCATCCTGGATATCAACGTCTAATGCAGTCCTATCATGGTGAGATGATATAGGTGGAGGAAGCAAGACAACAAGGTCATCAGACCTTTCAGGCTCTAGGATATTATCAGTAAATTCATCGACATTTAACTTAGTACTAGGGTTAGACGTATTAACCTCGTCATCGTACCTAGTACCTTCCTGAGTTTGGGGTGGTGAAACCCCTTCCTCGTCGGCGAACAACTGTGACTTAAGCATTTTTACCTGTTGAGTCAAGGACTCAATCTCCTGCGTCGTTTGAGTCGCAAATTGTGACATCATCTTAATAAGACGACTCTCGGACTTTGATCTATCTTCAAGAGTCTCCTCATAACTATTGTAATTAAACGAAGACTCTTGATCATAACTCCCACCGTATATATTAGGATCATACCTGCCTCTAAAGCCGTTGGTCTCAGAATAGTGTGGACTATAAGGTCTCTCATATATATTTGATGTTGGACCATATCCATCACTAATCGGACCATCTCTATACATTTGTCGGTGTTCTCCTAATGCCATACGAGATCGATCAAGTTCTGGTCTACTCCACTCACTAGTCGGACCGTTTCTAGACATTTGTTGATAATCTTCAAATGTGATACCAGGTCGGTTAGGCTCGTTTCTACACATTTGTTGGTACTCTCCTAGGGTCATACCAGTTCGGTTAGGCTCAACTAGCCTATTCCCCTCGTTAATTCGTTGATAATCTCTTAGAGTCGTACCAGGTCGGTTAAGCCAGTCTTTACGCAACTGTTGGTATTCTTTTAAGGTTATATCAGTTCGGTTGATGACGGGTCCCTTTAGATCAAGGTCATCATCATCAACAGGGTACGTCCAACCATTAGAAAAATGTGCCATGATGGTCAGGCACGATCACGAGACGAGAATTGACACTTATGTAACTAAACTTGACTCCTTTCTTTTGGTAATTTTTTTAACACGAAAATCGAGGAAGCACTACGAAGATCTTATGAAAAGTACCCACTAACAGGGGATTCGTGGGTGATTAGAGAAAGTTACCTCCCGTTCGAGACGGGCGACGACCTTTGCAGACGACCCGGGCCACTCTCCCCGCGAGTATTCGAACCCGAGGCTTCGTTTGATTTTCGGTTACAATTTAAAAGCCCTCTAATTTAGGGTCAAAACAAAAGAAAGTACTAAAAAGTCTAAGTCTCTCTCTCACCAAAATAAATACAAAAAAATAAAAACAGTAAATTTCTTCTTTTGAGGTTCTCCTCCTTGTTGCGCCTCCTCTTCAGCTCCTTAGTGTTCTGCACACCAAAAACAGAGAAGCAAGTCAAAGTTTCCAAAGTTCAAAACTTACCAAAAATAAAAACTTTCCAAAATTTGAATAAATTTAAAACATAGTCCCCGACAGCGGCGCCAAAAACTTGATGGGCCTAAAAGGTTACCCTAAATAGGTCTACACCCGCAAGTGCACGGGTGTCAAGTTGTAATAATTTCCGGTAAGACCGGTTCGTTCCTCAGAGACTATTTAAACCTATTCTAAGACTTAGAAGTATCACGGTTTTTTTTGTTTTGATTTTGGTTTTGGTTTTAAAATAAAATAAAAACATTAAAACGATTAAAAAGGTGAACTCAAATGGGGGGAGACGACCTATGGTTTTAAAATCTGTTTTAACAAGTATTAACGACGACCCAATCACTCATATCTTTTTTTATCACTCAAGTTTTGGTAACCGAATGTACCAAACCCCGAAAAATATTCGAATTAAAGCTGAATAATCCTAAAGTCAAAACTCAAAGTATCAAAATATCGAACTCGCAACTATTAACTATCAATCTATAAGCACACACCATCAAAGGACCTAACCTAAGTATGATGTGTCAAACTAAAAGTATAGCTAATGAAGAAATATTCGTCCATTGAAACTAAGAATTCTTTTATAAAAATCAAAACACTTCAAAATATTAGAACATGAAAGGGATATCATCAAAAATAATATGTTAGAACTTCATCATAAACCCTAGTCAGAGAGTTTTAGCTACCTATAAAACAAGATTAAACTAAACATGAAATATAAGAGAGAAAATGGAAGAAGGATAAAGTTTTTCTCACTGATTTAACCAAACGCGCCCTAAAGGAGCAGTTTTCTCATCTTCTCGGAAGCATTTTCTTTCTGGGAAAATTATTTTCCTAGCAATTTTCTCATCTTCCCCAACTCTTTTTCTCTCTCTAACTTTCTGTTTTCTCTTTTTCTCTACTGTTTCTCTCTTCTTCAAACACTCTCTTTCTACTGTAGCCGAAAAGATTAAGAGACCATAGTGAATAGAAGATTATCACCATCAAAACTCTTTCTCTTATATAACTCTCTGTTACAACCTTCTCTTTCTCTCTGTTACAATTCTCTCTCTCTCTTTATTCTTTTAGTTACTTTCTCTCACAAAAAGAACAAAATAGAAAATACAGAAAAGAATATGAAAAACAGACTTTATCTCTCTCTCTCTCTCTCTCTTTATTCTATTTGTTCAATGAAGCTCTGAGAGGACCCCAAAATGGTTAAAGGAGAAAGCTCCCTGTTTTATTAAAGCCCAAAGATGAGATCTTCTCTGTTAATCACTATCCAACCAAATCCCTTCCTTCCATTAATCTTTCTTACCTTCTCTGAGTAAATCTTTCCAGAAGAGAAGATTACCTCTCTCTCTCTCTGTCCTCCTTCTCGATTTCCATTTTGTATATAGAAGTAGAAGAATAAGATAACAACCCCAACTCCTATGATCGAATTTCTCTAAATATATTAAGAAAGGAAACTCAACAACTTCATCTTCTATCTTTCCTTTATTCTTGATTTTCATTCTCTGGTTATGATAGAAAGAAATATAATCTCTCTCTCTCTCTTTATAGATTTTCTATCACCAATAAGCATCCCAATCGAACCATATCTCTCTCTAAATTTCTTTCACTTCTTTCCCGTGCTCTCTCTCTCTCTCTAAATTTTTCTATCTTCAGAGAAGATACATTCCAACTCGGTTATAATCGAGTTTCACCTTCATCTCTTTGAATATCTCCATTGAATCCAGAGAATACTTTCTCTTTCCATCTCGGTTTGATTTTGGAAACTATGTAAGAAAAGCCCAAGATTTGGGCCCAAATACGAAAAAAAACCCACTCGGGAATAATAATGTAAAAAAAGCCCAATTTTTAAACTGTTGGCAACACTTTTGAAACTATTACAACACTTTTGAAACTGTGACAACATATATAATTATGTGTGAACAAAAACAAATTTGTTCATACATTTACAAAATTGTTGAGAGCAAATACAAAATTGTTGAGAGCAAATTGTGTTTTGTTCAGAAATTTTCATAAATGTTTTGTAATTTCAAATTTTGGGTTTTTTTTGCATTATTTTTCCGGGTTGGGTTTTTTATTTCCTTCTCAATGTCCAGTTTTGTTTCTCTCTCAATGATGCTTTCTATCTTTGTTCTTAGAAGATAAAGACGAGATGGAAAAAATGAGGGTAAGAAAATCTCCCTAAATTTTGGACGCCAATCAACCATAGACGTGCTGTCAATGGGAGGGTGTTAACGTGCTTCAGGAAGTATTTAAGGAAACTGCGACACGAACCAGGATGAGGCCATGTGTCATTTTAACAAGATAGACCCACAGATTCCTGCGAGGAGCATTGAAGCTCTGGCCAGCAACACACCAAATCATGTCCCATTCAGATTACTAAGCACTATCCCAACCAGCCAGAATAAATCCCGCTTTCGATCTGCACCGTCAACTATTTCATATCTGTGCGCCACGTGTTGCTCAAAATTGTAAGTTGGTCAACCAAGTTTTGATTTTAACCAAAACTTTGGCATTGTCTATTTTTCGCATTCGGACTCCAATTTGACTCCCGTTTTCACCCACGGATCCGTATTTGAATCTACATTTCACCCGATCATCAATATTGGCCCAAATACCAGAATCTCTAAATGACCAAAATGCCCTTTTGTGTGTCTATCTCCCGATTTTATCCGAATTCACGCTCAACTCCTTAAAAGACACCTGAGTAAGAGAAACAACCAATTTATCAGAGTAACTGCTCGAAATAGACTAACTAACCCAAGTTAAGAGATTCAGATGGGACATTTTTATGTCTCATCAATAACCATTAAGATAAACTTAGGAAGAAATTCCTACAGAAGTCATAAATGGGGAGGTACGAGACCTCCAAGGCAATCTGAAAGTCATCCTAAGGGAAGACAACAGAATACATCTATCACCCAATTCAATATCGATTGGACAAAGATAGATAAGACCTTAGATGAGTCACTCAGGTTGTTACGAACAAACTGAGCAGAACATACGGGAATATCCAGTCTAAGAAAGGTTCTTGAGATTTGGTACAAGGAATCTAAGAAAGAGTTCTTGAGATTCAAAAGGGCAAAGGATCAGTCAAGTGAGACCAATATATGATCAAAGAAAAGCAGTTGTCGAGTACATGATAAAGAGTATTCCTCATTACTGTGAATGTTTCCAAACAATGGCAAGACCATTTAAAAGGAAACTACCTTTATCACCTGGAGGACAAATGGAATGGAATTATGAATTTCGGTTCCGTATCCTTGTTAACAAAGTTAAAAACAAGTATCGTAAAATTCCTTCATCAGGTATTTTAAACCAGATGTGCGGCTCGGTAAAGCTCAAGGAAATCACATACTTGACTAAAAGAAGTAAAGATCCAAGAGGGAGCAGAAGCAGTAATGCTAGGGATGCTGAAAGGGATCAAAGACTTCTTTTAGACACTGATCTAGCTTAGAACTTAATAGTAATTATTTTGTTCTTCTAGAAACATTTGATGTTTTAAACTAGTGGTAAATAAATAAAGGTTAACATTGATAATGGCTGATATCAAGAGATTCAAACTCATTAACTTCAGCATTGTCGATTAAGTCTTAAGGATTAATTGACAAAGTCACCCCTTTTAAAAGGGCATAGAGACTAGTAATCTATTAGGACTCATACGGTGTTATGCAGACCTATAAGTTTACTTGCAGAAGCTAACGTGAGAAACTTCAATACGTACACTGGCAAACTTAAATGAAGTACGGAAACGTGCAAGTCATCAAGTGTGAAGTCGGAATGTTTGAAAGGTTCAAACAAAGTACAAACCAAAGTAAAGAATCACTTTGACAAGAGAGTTTAAGCCATCCGGTTAGATTGGACTGGTGAAAACTTGAGTCAAACACTTGATAACCATCAAAGGAGTTGAGAAACCGTTTCCCAACTCACTCCATGGAACACATCTGAGGGATGGTGGATTCAGTGGGAGAAATCGAACAATGTTATGCATGATTCGATCAATGATGGGTTTAAGCCAGTCTTCCGAATATTTTGGGACATATTCTATAAACAATTGTTTCACACATTTACCAACATCCGTCTGAAAGCTAAAATCTCGTGTAAAAACATCTACAGGGATACAAAATTAGCTTAAAAGTCTGACACAATTTCTTTAGAAGAAATTTGAGCTTTTTCTACAAGCAATCAAGAGAACAAAGTGTTTGCTGCTCATGATAGTATTCTTATAATAATTAGCACACCTAGTAATCTGGGAGAAAAGTACTAATTATTACAAGAATAAGTGGGAGAAAAGTACAAGTCGAATTAATTCGACCATGAGAAAAATCATGAAGGGTCATGAAGAACAATCATGAAAAATGTACAAGCCGATTAAGTTCGACCAAGAGCAACAAAACTTTTGAAAGATAGCAAAACCGCGTTTCCTCGGAAAAGGAAAAGGTAAAGATTGGATCTTAAAAATCTACCGCACAAAAGCGAATGCAATTCGCAGGAGAACTCTCAAAGTAGTTGAAAGTGTCTCTAAAGGAATATCTCAAAGCTGTTGAGAACATTCCAAATTGTTGTTCAAAAGCCCTTAAGGTCAAAAGAAAAATCTCAATGATTCAGAAGATAAAGGTTATTTCTGAAGAGATAAAAAACCTGCGCAGAGACGGAAACTGACTCTAGATTTTGGCTAGAAACCAAAAATCATCATGGAATCCATATCTCATCAAGACATGTAGCTTGATAATTTAAGTCAACAGAAGACCTAAATTAGCTTTCCGGAATTGAAAACTGAGAAGGATGGAAACATTCATGTTTCCCAAAACCAGACAAGACGAATAAGATTCCTCTAGTCCAGTTGCTTCCGTTAGCATGCTTCAGAAATACATCGACGGATTAAAAGCACGCAAGAGTTAGAACCTTCGATTCATAAAGGCAATCAAAGAAGTTTGATTCCTGAGGAATGAAGAAAATCTTGAATCACGAGTTTCAAGAAGGTAAGTGAGAGAAACAAACCTTCCGGGTCCGTATGCAGAGTACATACAAAATATTGAGTGCGACATAGGATGTTATATAACAGTAACAAACTGAATCAATAAAAGGACCACACACAAGGATAAAATGCCATTTTGGGCATCTGAAGATCTATAAGCATAAATCAAGAAGATGATAGGATTAGAGAGACTCAGTACGCTGAGATGCTTGAGATCCGAAACCGAAAATCTAAGACTCGGAAAAGTCTAAAAGAATTTTGACCCAAAAACTCATGACGAAGAGCGTTGCAACACTTGGAGTTTGAAAGACACTGATGAGCAAGCACGTGTGAGAGAGACATCTATGTTAGTAAACATAAAGTCAATCATGTCGGACATGATTAGCATTTAGACATCCAATTCGGTTTGAAAACCCGAGACACTACTCAAACATCCTAGAAGGCTAAAGGATGAAAGTAGTACAAATAGTTGAACAAGTCATCATAGCAAACTACCAGACATGGAAGGAAAGTAGGCTTAAAAGTGTTTAAGCCGTAACTGTTGCAAATTCTACATAAGAAATTAAAAGCCTTAACTCTAGTAAAGATTACTAGAAATTATCAAGATTGAAGATAGCAATCTTCAAATTAATTGATAATAGTCAAAGTAAAAACTGACTACCACGGTAGTCAAACTAAACTGTCACCTAAGACATAGTATGAGATTCATACACAGTCTAAGGCATGAGGTAAATTTGGAATAAACCTCGACAAGTAAAACTGAGTGGGTAAAAAGAGTTTTACGGAAGAGGCTCAGATTTACAACTCTCGTTATCAGAAATAATAGAATTATTTTGCAAGTCGTCTAAATTTGGTTTAGTATTTAAACGACAGTCCACACGATAAAGAAAGCACTCCGAGTAGGTTTGTCAGATACGTGATCTGATGAATGAAACCCTACTAAGTGAACTTGGAGTGATTCATTATCAATTCCCTAGTCCAGGTCATTGCATGGACAACAATGACTCACGAAGACTAGTACGGGAGTCGATGGGATAGCGCAGTTTCATGGGCTATAGGAATAGTGTATTCGATTCGACTACGTGAGTGCATAATAGGGATTATACGCTGGAATAACCCTCAACATGAGAAGTTCATCCAAAGAATGATTAATCATCAAACTTCTCATAAAGACAAGATTGAAGAGATTCCTCAAAACATGAGTGCTCAGCTCATCTTATGTCAGGAATGTCCGACTTTGGTTGCGTTAAACGCCGCGCCGTAAAAGGAGGTTATAAAAAAGGATATTGGGAAGGACATGATAGACATGAAGTTGAGTGGGAGCGCAAGAATGGATTATATCCTCCTAACCATGTTAGGATGCAGTGTCCTCGGGCCACTTGACGAGCAACAACTGAAAATGCATGGTCGTGCTCAAATGGATTAAAGTTAATCATTTGTTTTGCCAATTGTACTCGAGATCAAGAAAGTCAGGATGACGTGACGTATCAGATGGGATACTAAGTGACATGAGAATCGAGCATTGTACTTGTTCTAAGGCCCGAAATAAGGGTTTTGGGCCTAGGCCGATTCGGGCACTTTTAGGGCTCGGATTGGGCTGATTTTTGGAGGGACTTTTCTTTATGTTATGAACATTAAATCTGCCAATTTTGGCTGGGTTTGGACGTCATCTCCTTAGGGGATTGAGAAAATATCAACTAGTTGTTATTTTCGACTATTTTCCTAAATCTTATTCTAAAGGGTGTTTTAGGAAACCTAAAATTAGGTGGATTCTTATTAGGGTTCTATATAAATCAGCCTGTCAATGGATATCCGAATATTCGACATCCGATTCGCATCCGTATTCGAATTTAAAAAAAATATCAGAAATTTCGGATTCGGATTCGGATATTTCTTATCGGATATCTGCTTATCGGATATCGGATACGGATACACTCATATTCGATCCGATAAATATCCGTATCCGATAAAAATATAAAAAATTAATAAAAATTTAAATTTATTCATAATAATATATATAATGTATGGATGAGATTTATTATTTAGATCTAATGGTTAATATTTTTGACATTTTGTTAAAGTTTCGGATATCGGATATCCGATATCCGTTAATATTATCGGATTCGGATATTGATTTCTAATATCCGTCGGATAATTATCGGATTCGGATATTCAGATAGCTTATCGGATACGGATATGCCTATATCCGATCCGATAAGCTACCGTTTACAGGCCTATATATAAACACTCTTAGGGCAGAGAATAAGGTGTGGAATTTCTCTCTAAGCTTTCTTACTCTACCACATCAAGTAGAGAGGAGAAAGTGAGCTAATTCCCAAGCTATCTTCTAGTCAAGCAAGAAGAAGGTCTTCTTATTATCAAACCACCATTGGAGTGCTAGCGAGCTTTCAAGGAGGGAGATTAAATACACTATTCGGTGTCCAAAGTAGAGGAACTACGTTTGAAGCTCTTGGTCTTCTTTAATCTATACAACTAGTTCGAGGGAAATAGCGATTAAGGTAATCTACTATCTTCTTATTGGTTAATTACTAGTTTTGCATGATGATCTTGGGGATACTAGTGTTAGACATTAGATGTCGTTATCCGCTATAAACACTAGTATAAGGGTATAATTCCTTACAGTGGTATCAGAGCCTCTTGCAATTAACTAGTTTTTGCTAAGAATCGAACTAATTGATATTTGATATGCTTGATAGTTTGATAGATTGAGTTTATAAAGTATTTTAAAAGTGTTTTAAAAGTACTTCAAACTCATAATTTGATTACAATGAATATGATTCAACTAGTTTTTCAAATTAAAATCAAAATTGATGATTGAAAGTATTTCAAAACATTGAATTTCATTGATTTTGAATTGGTTTTCAAAATTGTTCTTGAAAAAGTTTCAAAAACCTAGAATTTTAATCCAGAATTGTTTGATTAAAAGAGCTGTTTTTGAGTTTTAGGAAACTCCCAAAAACAAAAATTTGGAATTTAGAAGTATTCTAAAAGAATTGTTTTTGAGTTTTAAGAAACTCCCAAAAACAAAGTTTGGAAATTTTAAAAATTTCTAAAAGTTTTGAAAATTTTTGGAAGTGTTCTAAAAGGATTTCAAAATTTAGAAAGAGTTTAAAATTTGGAAGTTAGCAAATAGAGATTTGCAAAAAAAAAAAAAAGGAAAATGGAAACTAGGGTTTTGGAAACCCTAGTGTCCGATCAGGAAGCTTCATGGCCGGACAGAAGCTGCTGGTCGCGTCCAGAGCAGTTGCTGAGACGCGTCCAGCAACTGCGACCAGAATGCTACTGGACGCGTCTTAGAGCAGCTGGGACGCGTCTTGGAGACGCGTCCAGGTCGAGTCTAGGACTCGACCACCAGCTGTGATGAAGCATCTGGACGCGTCTAGGACTCGACCAGAAGCTGCACTGGTAGCTTCCTGGACGCGTCTAGGACGCGTCCAGAGCTCTCGACCAGACGCGTCTTGGAGATGCGTCTGGGAGGTTCTGGGTATCTCGGACTAGGTCCGAGACACCTAGTGCTGGTCCGGTCCAGCACCAGACGCGTCTGGTACATGGACTAGCGTCCTGGCTCCGGCCAGGACGAGACCAGGCCTTGATAGGCCTCGGCCAAGACATGCCGGCCCTATGGGTCGTGCTATGTCCGGACCTTGTCCGAGCCCTTTTGTGGGCTTGGGCCGGGACTTGTCTAGGACTTGTCCCGGGCTTTTTTCGAGGCTTTTCGGACCACGAATAGGGACCATCATTCGAGTGGGAGTTTTTGCCAAATTTTCTTCCGATTCCAACCAAATAATTCCAAAATAAATTGGGGCCATCCAGAAGGCCAAAAACGGATTTCTCTTTATATTGATTTATGAAATCATTATGAATCGAACCAATATTTTTCCGAAATAGACCCGGGCTTTATAAACCAAAAAATGGAGTTTTTCTTCAAGTTGATTTTAGAAATCATAAAAGATAAAACTGGAACGCACCGTTGGTCGAATTCTTCGAATTTAGACTTAGGTTCGTAATGTGACATGTGATGTCGACAAAGTGTCTCCCAAGATAATCATGCATATATAATTCTTAGCCTTAATATATTATATGAATGCATGTGATGTGAATGCGGGAAACTAGTATGGCCATAGATTTATTTCTATATTGTTGTTTTAAGCACGGATGGGTGCATATTTGTAATTAATTTTAATTTCAAGTTTATACGATCTGCGGATCGTTAAAGTCTTGTAATTAGAGTTTAGGGTCTATGAGTCCATTGAAGAAACTCAAGGAAGGAATCCAAAGGCGAGTGGGAGAAATCAATGGAGGTTCAAAGATGGAGATCTAGACGAACCAAAAGGCGAAACAAGAAGCAAACCAAAGGAGATTAGATCTTCTAGGTTAGGGGCCATACTAAGATCCATGTCTGCTTGATTAATTTTCTCGCGCGCATTTACTTACTTATTTACGCTTTATGTCGTGGATGTTAGTTAGGATAAATAGTTCACTATAACAAACGCCAGACTAGCGTAAAAGTCCCAAAAAAAAACGTAATCTTGAGTAATCGCCTATCCAGATTAAGACACTCGTTGCGCCCTCTGTTCGAGGAAGGTGGGTCGGCCTTCGCAGAGTACCTCCTCTAGCTTGGGACAATGCGGGTAGGTCTATAGAAGAGGCCTACACGTCTAAATGGTTCTACTCAACGAGATCAGCAAGAGAGTCTTGGATACTCGAGGCAAAAGGATAGATTAGTCATTCATTAATGAAATCTATCAACCAAGAGTCATAAGGTATGATCAGTGAAGTAGTTCACTCACCCGGAACGATGGAGTCAAAGGGTGGGGCCTTCGTCCGCTTTACTCCGAAGAACTGAGATCTTGGAATCACTTATTCAATCGGGGACGATTTTTATTGAATAATGTGGGAAAACTAAGTTTTTCAAAATGATAACGAGTTTTAAAAGTTTGCCATTTCTTTTATATAGTTCAAAGATGACAAAAGATATTTTCAACTTCCGCTCACTTCTCGATAAGGAGAAGCTGAATGAGCACAACTTCCTTGACTGGGAGAAGAACCTGGGAATAGTTCTCAGGATGGAAGGAAAGCAACATGTACTAGAAACTCCAATTCCTGTATTGGATGATAATTCGACTAAAAGAAGAGATAGATGAAGAAAGGAGTGTGCGGAAAAAGGCAGAGCCTGTAACTTGCTTAATGCTAGCAACCATGGAACCGACTCTGCAAGAGCAGTTCATAGACATGGATGCTTACTCCATGACACGACAACTTTGGGAAATGTTCCAGAAACAGTCGAGATTGGAGAGGTTTGAAACCTCTAAAGCAATTATGGACATGCGCCTTGAAAAGGGAAAACCAGTTGGGCCTCATGTTCGTCAAATGATCAGGCTCATGAGCAAGCTGGCTAAACTAGGTTTCCTTTATAGCCAACAGACGGCTACCGACACTATCCTTCACTCCCTCCATAGTGGTTTTAATCAGTTTAAGATGAACTACAACATGAATGGATGGGATAAAACGTTGGAGGAACTTCATTCTATGCTTCTAACAGTCGAAAAGGACGTCGCTATAGTGGAGACTAAGAAGGACGTTCTTATGGTACAAAAAGACAAAGGGTTTAAGAAAGGTAGAAAACAGAAGAAGAAAACCGCGTCAAAAGGGAAAGGCAAACGGGTTGCCAAACCTAAAGACAAAGGTCCTCCTCCTCACACCAAATGTTTCTACTGTGATGGCAAGGGCCACTGGAAAAGAAACTGCCCTAAATTCTTGGAGGACAAGAAGAATGGAACAGTGGCTTCCAATTCAGGTATAAACAGTTAACTCATCAAATACTGTAAAATTCTCAAACTTTGGTATGTGATACCTAAAATTGCCCTATCATTGTGAATGGACAGGTGCAACTGGGAACTGAGTATTTGGCTAAGGAAGACAAGATCCAAGAGGGAGCAGAAGCCTCGACTGCTAAGGATGCTGAAAGGGATCGAAGTCTACTTTAGGCACTAATCTAGATTAAGCGTTTTTCTAGTTTTTAACATCATCTCTGTACTAAGTAATATGGAAAATCAATAAAGAACTTTATTTCTAAATTGAGATGTTATTAAAAGTGCTAAATTAAACAAACTATACCTAAGGATTCTAAACTTGGTTAAACACCTACAAGATAGGTTCAAATAACCAAAACATGAATCAACTGACAAGAAAGAAAGTCTTGAGTCAGAAACAGAGATTGATCGTCAAACGTACTTCTAACCTATCCATATTTGGAGTGTCCAAAAGGATTAAGATGAAGAACACGAATCAAACTCTATAGGAATGTCCGACATAGCTTCCCAGAAAACTACCAAAAATCCATCTAAAGCTAGAACTTGTAAAAAGCGTTACACTTGGGCTTCTTCCACAACCAATCAAGGGAACAAAGTGTTTGTTGCTCATGATAGTATTCTTCTAGTAATTAGCACACCTAGTAGTCTGGGAGAAAAGTACTAATTATTACAAGAATAAGTGGGAGAAAAGTACAAGTCGATTTAATTCGATCATGAGAAAAATCATGGAGGGTCATGAAGAACAATCATGAAACTTGTACAAGACGATTAAATTCGACCAAGAGCAACAAACTGCGGCTCCTCGGAAAAGGAAAGGTTAAAGATATGATCTTGTAAACCCACCGCACAAAAGCGAATGTCATTCGCAGGAGAACTCTCAAAGCGAGTGAAAGTGTCTCTAAAGGAATATCTCAAAGTAGTTGAGAAAATTCCAAATTGTTGTTCAAAAACCCTAAAAGGTCAAAATAAAATCTTAAAGACTCATAAAATAAAGGTTATTTCTGAAGAGATAAAAGACCTGCGCAGAAATGGAAACTGACTCTAGATTTTGGCTAGAAGCCAAAATCATCGTGGAATCCATATCTCGTCAAGACATGAAGCTTGATAATTTAAGTCAACAGAAGACCTAAATGGGTTTTCCAAAGTAGAAAACTGAGAAGGATGGAAACATTCATGTTTCCCGAAACTAGACAAGAAGAATAAGATTCTTCCAATCAAGTTATGTCCATAGGCATGCTTCAGAAATCTATCGACGGATTAAAAGCACGCAAGAGTTAGAATCTTCGATTTAAAAAGGCAATCAAAGAAGTTTGATTCCTGAGGAATGAAGAAAATCTTGAATCACGAGTTTCAAGAAGGTAAGTGGGAGAAACAAACCTTCCGGGTCCGTATGCTGAGTACGACATAAGATGTTGTGTAACAGTAAACACACTGACTCAATAAAAGGACCACACACAAGGATGAAATGCCATTTTGGGCATCTAAAGATCTATAAGCATAGATCAAAAGGATGATAGGATTGGAGAGACTCAGTACGCTGAGATGCTTGAGATCTGAAACAGAAAATCTAAGACTCGAAAAGTCTAAAAGAATTTCGACCCAAAACTCATGACTAAGAGCGTTGCTAAATGGGAGTTTGAAAAGACACCGATGTGGCAAACAAGCATGAGAGAGAGATTTATGTTCGAATACATAAAGTCAATCATATTGGATATGATTAGCATTTGAATATCCAAATTCGGATTTCAAAACCGAAACACTACTTAGAAACATCCTAGAAGGCTAAAGGATGAAGTAGTACAAAAGTTGAAAATGTCATCGTAGCAAACTTCCAGACATGGAAGGAAAGTAGGCTAAAAGTGTTTTAAGCCGGGAACTGTTGCAAATACTACATAAAGAATTAAAAACCTTAACTCTAGTAAAAGTTACTAGAAATTATCAAGGTTGAAGATAACGGTCTTCAAATTAATTGATAATTAGCAAAGTTTAAACGGATTACATCCGTAGTCAAACTAAGCTGTCACCTAAGACAAAGTATGAGAGTCATACACGAGTCTAAAGGCATGAGGTATAATTTTAAACCTCGACAAGTAAAACTGAGTGGGTAAAAAGAGTTTTACGAAAGAGGCTCAGATTTACAACTCTCGTTATAAAAAATAATAGAGTTATTTCACAAGTCGTCTAAATTTGGTTTAGTGTTTAAACGACAGTCCATTGATGATAAAACATTCCGAATAGGTTTGTCAGATACGTGATCTGATGAATGAAACCCTATTAAGTGAACTTGGAATATTTATTATCAAATCCCTGGTCCAGCTCATTGCATGGACAACAATGACTCACGAAGACTAGCACGGGAGTCGATGGGATAGCGCAGTTTCATGGGCTATAAGAATAGTATATTCTATTCGACTACGTGGGTGTGTAAAAGGTTTATACACTGGATAACCCTCAAATGAGAAGTACATCACTCGTGATGAACGTCAATACTTCTCATAAAGACAATTGGAGAGATTCCTCAAAACATGAGTGCTCCACTCATCTTATGAAAGGAATGTCCGACTTTGGTTCCGTCAAACGCCGCGCCGTAAAAGGAGGTTATAAAGATGGATACTGGGAAGGACAGGATAGACATGAAGTTAAGTGGGAGCGCAAGAATGGATTGTGTCAACCTAATCACATTAGGTACAAAGTGTCTCAAGGCCACTTGATGAGTAGGAACTGAAAATGCGTGGCCACGCTCAAACGGATTAGGAGTTAATCGTTTGTATTTTACAGTTGTACTCAGATATCAAGAAAGTCTGAATGACGTGACGTATCAGATGGGATACTAAATTGACACGGGAATCGAGGCATTGCACTTGTTCTAAGTCCAAGTGGGAGTCTGAAGGAGTTGAAGGAGATGTCCTTCGACCAAGATGGAAATGCGAACAATTGATGAAGAAGATCATCAAGTCCGATTGATTTAGGGGTCGTAGCGTTTAGCTAGAAACCAACTACGATCGTCGAATTACGAAGTAATTCGCGGCTAACTTCGATCGGATCCTACATCGGGTTACACATAAGAATGGGTATTTAATCGGATGATATGACTAGTGGGAGTGTGATATAACATTGGGAATGTCCCATAAACATATCTCACAGGCCTAAATAGAATTTGGGCAAAAGATAGCAAAAAGACCCGAAATAAGGGTTTTGGGTCTAGGCCGATTCGGGCACTTTTAGGGCTCGGATTGGGCTGATTTTTGGAGGGACGTTTCCTTATGTTATGAAAATTAAATCTGCCAATTTTGGCTGGGTTTGGACGTCATCTCCTTAGGGAATTGAGAAAATATCAACTAGTTGCTATTTTCGACTATTTCCCTAAATCGTATTCTAAAGGGTGTAGGAAACCTAAAAGGAGGTGGATTCTTATTAGGGTTCTATATAAACACTCTTAGGGCAGAGAATAAGGGGTGAAATTTCTCTCTAAGCTTTCTTACTCTACCACATCAAGTAGAGAGGAGAAAGTGAGCTAATTCCCAAGCTATCTTCTAGTCAAGCAAGAAGAAGGTCTTCTTATTATCAAACCACCATTGGAGTGCTAGCGAGCTTTCAAGGAGGGAGATTAAATACACTATTCGGTGTCCCAAGTAGAGGAGCTACGTTTTAAGCTTTTGGTCTTCTTTAATCTATACAACTAGTTCGAGGGAAATAGCGATTAAGGTAATTTACTATCTTCTTATTGGTTAATTACT
The DNA here is from genome assembly GCA_002897215.1 of Eschscholzia californica subsp. californica. Lineage (NCBI taxonomy): Eukaryota > Viridiplantae > Streptophyta > Magnoliopsida > Ranunculales > Papaveraceae > Eschscholzia > Eschscholzia californica. The sequence continues at coordinate 330,181 of BEHA01001595.1, forward strand.
AGTTTTGCATGATGATCTTGGGGATACTAGTGTTAGACATTAGATGTCGTTATCCGCTATAAACACTAGTATAAGGGTATAATTCCCTACAAATCCACCTCTAATTTGGTTTCTTAAAAGACCCTTTAGAATAAGATTAAGGAAATTGCCGAAAGTAGCAACTAGTTGATATTTTCTCAATTCCTTAAGGAGGTAACGCCAAAACCTAGCCAAAATTTGCATATTTTATGTTCCTTACTAGACGAACCGACCCTCCAAAAATCAGCCCAATCCGAGCCCTAAAAGTGCTCCAATCGGTTTAGGCCCAAAATCCCTTTTCCAGGCCTTTTTGCTATCTTTGCCCAAACTTCTTTTGGGCCTATGAGATATATTTATGGGACACTCCCATTATTAATATCTCACTCCCACTAGTTATATCATCCGATTAAATAGCAATTCTTATGTGTAACCTGTTGTAGGATCCGATCGAAGTTAGCCGCGAATTACTTTGTAATTCGACGATCGTAGTTGGTTTCTAGCTAAACACTACGACCCCTAAATCAATCGGACTTTAGGATGTTCTTCATCAATTGTCCTATCCGACAAATTGCTCACATTGCAATCTTGGTCGAAGGACATCTCCTTCACCCGCTACTTGACCGGCCAAGCTTTGGGCGGCCTTGGTGATGGCCGGCCTAGCTTGGCCAGCTCTTTCTCTCTCTTTCCCTCTCTTCAAACTCTTCAAACCTTAGTTTCTCCCCTCAACAACACCCAAACCCTAGCCTCTCTTTCTCTAAAATTTGATTCCCATCTTTCTCAAAGACTTGTTCATTTTCAATCAAAACCCTAAGACTTCTAAAGACAACCCCTTGACTTGACTTGACTTAGTCTTAGTCTTTCAAACTTGACTTAGTTTTCTAAAAAGGAGGTGCTCTTAAGATCTTCTCATTTCTTCTTCTTCTTTAGACTTAGGCTTTGTGTTTGGGCTTTCAATTGAAACCAAGGGGGTGCCTTCATCCTTGTTCTCTACAAATCTAATTTGAAGAAATGACATCCGCTTCAATCTTCCATAACTTCCCCGTTCGAACTCCGATTTGTCTTCCGTTTTCTCCGTCGGACTCGTCATTGACTTCACTTGTCGTTTGATCTCTTTGATATATTTTTCTCCTGTTTTGGCTGCATGAGATGAAAGTGATAATTGGTCCATTTTATTCCAAATCAAACGCCTAACTCCAAATAGAAACCTAGCATGAAAAACACAAACTCTTATTTATAATACCCGAAAAGAACTAATTAGTCTAAGTTAGGCGCTCCAAATGTGACATTTTAATGTCACATCACCCGGCTCGTCCAAAAACTTTGTTGGTCGCTATGGATTGTTGCCCGAACCCGCCCGGACCGAGTCTTACTTTACCCGCGGGCAGCATGCCCGTACCGATACCCACCCCTACCATGGGTGGTGAGATTTGGATGGCATTGAAAATTCGGTGTACCCGAGACCCCAAAGGCCCGAGACCTGCAAAGCCCAAATGGACTTGTGTTGAATTGTCATTGTTTACGAGCAACTATTTCTTGGAATGTGCATTGTTCAGTTCGCCAGATGAAAACATGTGTTCATGTAATTTGATCGACCCGACCTAGCTAAGGAAGAGCAAGTCATACTTGTACAAATTTTTTTTGTTACTAAGTACCAAAGATATTATTAATTAAATAAGAGTATTATTAAAATATATATGACCTATGTATGAGGAACAACCCTCCACACCTTAATTATTAATACGGTTATTTCTTGTCCATTTTGCTAGATTGTCAGCCAGAACATTGTTTTTCTTAGAACGTATGAGAATTCAATGCTTTAAAATTTTAGAATTAACTTCCTTATTTTCCTGATCTGTGGTAACGGTTGCCACTGGGTCATCTTTCTCGCGTTTTGAAGAGGATGTAACAACGCGACGTTGTCACTTTCCACTTGTATTTACTTATAATTATTTTTCCACTGTCCATTGAATACTAGTAAGCATAGATTTTACTTCCCCTTCCTCGGCGTTTCTGGTTTGTAGCAATAAATTTAGCACGATGATCATGAATAATACAACTGATTCCAATTATCTCATTTGGGTTAGTAAAGGAGACATCTGTAATGAGTTTGATATAAGGTAATGATGGAGGTGACCATTTCTATTTGGTAGGAACCATTCGGCGGTGCAATTTGTGTAATTTAAACATTAGTGACGTTATAATCTGTGTGATGACTTGTTTCAATGAGGTTATCGTTTGTTGAAAGAAGTGATCACAACGGGCCTTCCAAATGAACCATATGATAATTGTATGACGGTTCTATAGTTTGAGGACACTGACACTGTGCGCAGTCTAATATATTATCAACGTACTTACCGATGCGTTTGATGATCCAAAAATTGGTCATTAGTTGAATTAGGTCAATAAGTCAAGAAAAGACCAAAAACCTAACAAGTCAACCGCATCAAGTCAGTGCGATTATCATATGTACCTTAAGCTATGCCTGGACTCAAATAAAACCGCGTGTCTAATGCTTACCGACTCAATCTTGAATCTAATCAAAGATCCCTAACAATGAAGATCTTAAGTGTTTAATAAATTTGGGCTTCAAGAATCTTTCAAGGAGGAAACATCTCCTGAAGAATATATAAGCTGGAAACATAATCTATCAAGGGTCCTTGAACAAGTAAACTTGTAAAGGTCAAAGATACTGGATCACACCTAAGGGAACCCCTAATATCTTCAGAATACAAAATAGTAGTTTGAATCCAACACGGTGGATCTCAACTGCCTCATCATCACGATATCTCTATTGTCGGTTAAAGCAACCTATAAAAGGTAATCAACTCGCCTCGTAAGAGGTACATTCTCACATTCACAAAAACACATAACAAACTCCAAGGTTCACTCAATACTCAATGTTATAACTGCAAGGAAAATCTAACTGTCTTGTTCGTCGGATTCAATGTAGTAGTCTCATGAATCAAAACGGGATTCAACATCACGGTCCCACTACTCTGACTGATACTAGAAAGGCAAATTTTGACATCAACAAATTTGTCTCGCTAAGAGGCTACTGGAACAACATTTCCAAAGGAATAACACTATTCTAAGATTAATTTTAATTTTCAAAATGAAATTTCATTAATTTAATATGCGAAGTAGGTTTTGTCTAACCATCATCTGATGGTACATGGAGCCCACATAGTAGTTCCCTGTTTTTGTAAACGACCACTTAATTTCATCCCGTCCTTCAGACTGTATTTCAATGGATCAGATATAATGACATATGTTGGGATCAAAAGTTTTGTTGAGAGTCTGGTCATTCAATTGATTATTAGTTATTAGCTGAGAGATCACTTTTAAGTTTGAATTGTTGTGGTTAGTCAGTGGTGGGGGGATGGTTAAGAATCCAGATATCATTCCAAATGTTGATTTTAGACATCTATGGACATCCCATATAGTATAGGCCTGGATATTAGACATTTGTTTGCAAATGGATTTCCAAGTCCACGAGTGCGCCTGTTTCGCAGGGACTGGATTGTCACTATAATGAAAGTATTTAGCTTTGAGGAGTTTTGCCCAACTGGTCTCTGGTTCAGTTTGGAGGCGCCAAACAAGTTTTTCCAAAAAAGCTTGCTTGTCCATGTACGAATTTTGCGACCAAGCCTTGGTGCGAATGCCTTTGGTTTTCCCCACCAAAAGGACCTCTGCGAAGTCTCGATGCTTTTGCACACGTCTTTTGGGATGACGAAGCATTGCATTTGATATCGGGAGACGAACATCGTTGTTGTTGTGACGACAATAGTGCGACCAACTTGTGAGAAAAATTTATTCTGCCACCTAGACAGTTTGCCATTGATTTGGTTAATGTGTATTGAAATTTTCTGTCTTATTAGCACCAATGAAGAGTTGGGCACCGAATATTTGTCGGAGAGTAAAGCATGTTAGACTTTGAGGTTTTTTTATGATCATATGCTTGAATTTCAGATGAGAATTTTTAGAGAAGAAGATATTTGATTTGGCATAGTTGATCCTCTAACAGGAGGAGCTGCAAAAAGTATTTACAATTTGTTTGAGATGTTAGATGTTACCCAAATAATTTATGCTGAAGATAATGCATTCGTAAGCAAAGAGGAAATGCTTGATCACCAAATTAGGGTTAGAAGTAAGGAAGCCAATGACCGGCGTTGGTCTATTTGGACTTTCTATCAACCTGCTAAGGCCTTCTATTGCTAATTTAAATAGGAAAAAAGAAAGCGAATCTCCTTCGCGAATACCTCGACTAGAGGAAATCGTGGGACCCGGTCTTCTGTTAATAAGAACTGTCATCGATGAAGTAGACACGCAAACATGAATCATATTGATCCAATGAATAGAAAGGCATAAATTTTCCATGATGCCTGTAAGGAACGATCATTCGATGCGATCAAAATTTTGGACATATCAAGCTTGAGGCCAAAATAGCTTTTTGCCCCTTTGATTTTTTTTATAAGAGTGAATAAATTTCTCGCCTTTAATAATGTTATCGGTAATTTATCTGTCAGGAACATAAACAACTTGGAACGGAGAAATGATTCTACTAAGGGTGGGTTTGAGTCTGTAAGTGAGAATTTTGGTGATGATTTTATACGTAGTGTTGAGCAGACTAATGGCCTGTAGTCTGTCGGAGTTTGATGGGTACTAGTTTTGGCAAATAGACATATGTGAGCGGTGGTGCTTAAAAGGCGGGTTGGGCTGACTTGGCCCGTCAGAAAACAGGTCGGGTCGGGGCAACCAACCCTGGTTGAAATAGTCTCGAGCCTGAACCCTGGTTGAAATAGTCTCGGGCCTCAACCCTGGTTGGTTATACCTGCCCAGCCCGAGACTGGGAATTGAGTCAATTGACCCGAGTCGGGCCCATAAAGACCGGGGCAGTTCCACACCAAACACGGGTCAGCCCTGTCCCGGGCCAAACCCGGGTGGAGCAGGTTCCGGGCATCCCTGCCTAGGGGTGGGAATCGGTCCGGACGGGCGGGAAACGGACACTAACTCAACCGGTCCGGGCGGAACGGACACGAGTCTTAAGTGTCCACTCGGACACCCGGACAAAACGGGCGGACATTTCGGATTTTTCTCCAACGAAGTGCCCGTCCGTGACCGTTTTGATAGTCGGGCAAACCGGGTATCGGTCGGGCGGACACCGGTCACTAGTGAACAAATAAAGAAACTTTTGTTCGAAATTTAAAATGTTTAGTCGCTAAATACAACTTTCTAAAACTCCCACTTTACAATTCTAAAAAGTAAATGAATTCAAAATCGCAAGATAAGCATTGACATTTCTCATGGATTATGATCGGTTTCTATGCTTCTTCTCATGGATTACGATCGATTTATTGTGGATTCCTCGGGTTATTGATGAGATACTGAGATTTTGGAAGAGATAGAGACTAGAGAAGTAGAACAACGAAGACAAGATTAAGAAAAGTGATTTCTACGGTTATTTATTTTTACTCTTGAAATCTAATGGTTGTAGCTAACTCTACAAATCTAAAGGCTTAAAATCAATCATATA
>BEHA01001595.1:344856-366118 GCA_002897215.1 Eschscholzia californica subsp. californica
TTATTTTGTAACCGACTCTCTGATTAATTTATATGTGTTTTGAGCGAAAATCAATATCTATTTATCTTTCTATTTTTTATGTTATTAAAGTCTATTCTTTTGTTTAGGTTTAGTTTTGGGAATCAATTGCTTAAATCTTATGTATTTATGTTGAAATTTGCTTTTGTGCAGGCAACATGTTTAGAAAAGCTTTATGAATTATGGGAAACTGCATTGATATTGTTCATTTTGATGGGTACTGCTTTATTTTATTTTATTTTCCATGAGTCGTGTACCATCTTCACATTAAGATTTTCGTTCCTTAACGTTTCGGATCTTATCGAATTAGATTTTGGTTGGTTATGTTCTTTATTTTATTTTACTTAATTTGTATTGAAACATGTTGGAGAAAAAGAAAAATGATGGATATCCACTTAATTTGTATTGATCCCCTTATAGTATTCATCTCCCTCCACTTTTAATTAAATAAATTTGAATTCTTTTCATACAATTATGTTGTTGGACTATTAATATTTCTTTTATTTTGTGTTATATAGGTTCGACGAACAACCGAAGCTTTAACTTACAACTTTAACTTACAAGTCTTTCTTAATGCAATTTGTGGAACACTTAATATTTGTTTGACGTTATCTTTAACTTAGTTAACTTTATATATTTACATAACTTAATTCTCCTTACTATGTTAATGGAGGATTGTAATAATTTGCTTTACCTTTGCTTTGTTGGTGTTGGATTGGTTCTCTGTACTATGTTAATGGAGGATTGTAATAATTTGTTTTACCTTCCATTTATTGGTGTTGGATAAATATCATAATTATTTTTCTTTTATTTTCTTTAATGAAAATTATATTCAATTTTTAACTTTTCTTTCGGAAATTTTGAACACTATAATTATTCAAATGATAACCTTGATCTTTTATGTTGAGCACAATGTTCAAAATATTTTAAGATTTACAACCTTTTCTCAAATTTATACTACTTTCTTCTAGAGAGGCTGTAATATTGGATCTTAAATCTATACTTTCTTTTCTAATGCAAGGTGATTTTGACTTCGTCATTTTACTTAACTAGGTATCTCCCGCGCCCTGCGGGCGCGATCAATCCCGTCGGGTTTACGCCAGTCAGGTTAAAAACCTCCTTAGCACAAGTACAACGAGTTTAAACATTCACTCGGAGTGCATGTAACACGATGTCTACGTAAATCGTCGTCTGACGTCACCCAGACCGAGGCTGAACCTAGACGTGCTAGCACTATATGAAGAAACACATGCTAGCACGTCTAGGTTCGGCCTCGGTCTAGGTGACGTCAGACGACGATTTACATAGACATCGTGTTACATGCACTCCGAGTGAATGTTTAAACTCGTTGTACTTGTGCTAAGGAGGTTTTTAACCTGACTGGCGTAAGCCCGACGCGATTGACCGCGCCCGCAGGGCGCGGGAGATACCTAGTCTATATAACAAATGACATAGATTTTAGTGTCATGTCATAACTTGCAATCATAAATCTCATCCATCAATATCCATAGTTCAATTTTTACCATTGGATTTTTTCCCACTAATTTAACTCCCCACTTATTCTTAAAATAACTACATACAATTTTCATCTTAAATTTGTGTTGGTCATGTTAATATTGAGGCAAAAATAATTTTATTTTGATTTTCAAGAGACGAATTTAGAAGGAATTTGATCAACACTTCTTTTTGTTGTATGATTGTAGTTTGTCTTCATCTACTAACATGATTGACAAATTATCCCGTGGCGGAGACACGGGCTATACCCTAGTAACAAAACAAGACTTGTCTTGGTGACAAAGACAAAATGAATGCTAGGTGACTAGGATAAAAGAAATGTTTCCGTTATCCTAGATTTCATCTACTTGAATGAAATCAGATGGACCACAACCTCAAATTAATGACCCCCTTTACCTAAAACCCTTCATATCCAAAACCAGCGTTTCTTTATCTCTCAGTCACCTCATGGCGCAAAACCCTTCGTCTCCGATGGAGACTCCTTTGTCTATTTATCAAAGAAGCTCTTCGTTTTCTCGCCATGCTTCTCTATTCGTCCACTCAACGATCAAACCTGAAGTCTATTCTCATTCTCTGCAAAACATATATTCTTAACTATTTCTTATTCTGATCAAGTAACCTAATTTTACGGTTAATCAGATTTTTATTTGTTATTTTAACTATAAGATGATATTATTCTTCTAACTTTCATTGTAGATCATTTCTATATAGATTTTGTTTTCAAAGAATCAACTATTTCCTAGCTTCATAACTTCATATCAAATACTTATTCCCATATTTCATTTACAATTCCGTTTTATGATTCAGGGTTCGTTCTCAAATTGTTAACCATCTGGGTATTTAAATCATGGTTTTTTTTTTTTTGTTGAAAGAAAGAAAGAAAAGGAACAAACTAAGAGACAAGATCATTATTAAGCTCGAGAATGGAGTGCCACTTGCGTTGAAGAAGATTTTTCTTTCCCCATTTTGCTAGTTTATCCGCCATCTGATTGTGCTTTCTCGGGTGTAAGTAAATTTTATTTCTTCGAAGCAGGGTCGAAGGTAGTTGATACTGTCCATGAGTTTCTCTGATTGCCAGTCTATCGTCGAGCATTCTTGGTGAAGAAATCGAATAAGATTTTGGTTGTCGCTTTCAATGTGCAAGTGAGAAATCTTGAGTTCCTCAGCCCATCGGACTGCCTGTAGAATAGCTTGAGATTCACATTCTTCCGCTGTTTGGCCTCTGATAGTATCTGCTCTTGCAATAATAAATTCTGCTTGATCATCATGGAAGATACAACCAATTCCCGTCGGGTCTAATAGAGTCGAAAAGGAAGCATCCACATTACACTTAATAAACGGCTTTGTTGGAGGAGCCCTACCTTCGTCAAGTATAACATCCGTTTGTTTGCGCGTAAGACTGGTTACTGCTCCTTGTATGTTCATGATTACCTAGGTGCATAGGAGATTGTTCTACCATAGAGAAACATTTATCACATCTAGCTTTCCAAATAAACCATGGAATTTTGGCATAACATGCTGCCTGATCTGGTTCGAAATTAATCCATTGAAGAATCCAATCCTGAATGTTAGTTATATTGTCCGTAACAATACCAAAGTGAAACCATACTGGTCTAGTAAAACAGCAGTTAAGCAAGACATGGGTAATAGTTTCTTCATTGTCACAATAAACACAGTTTGTGAGTTTACCTATGTATTTTCCGATTTTGCTTCGCACAGGAAGGCAATTGTTACAACATTTCCAAAGAAATAGTTTTATCCTCGGGATCGTAGGGAGATTCCATATAAAGTTCCATTCTTTTATATTATAATCATAGTTTTTGGTTCTCAAATGATAATACATAGATTTTATGGTAAATTTACCTGATTTTGTTAAAACCCATTTCATAGAATCGTCTTTATCAGCCTGCAGATTGATACTGCTGATTGCCCTGCATAACTCACTATTAAAATAGACATTAAGAAGATTCATGTTCCAAGCATTGTTAGTAATAAGTTGTGCCACATTCTCAAATGGGCAGTTGTTTTCATTGACAATAGGCGGGTTGTGGTTAGGAATCCAGTAGTCGTGCCAAATGTTAATGTTCGTACCTTTGTTCACGTCCCAGAAAATCAGGCTGTTTACCTGTTTATAACGTTTTGATATAAATTTCCAGAGCCAAGAGTGGTGAGATTTAGCCGAGGAAGGTTTATCCGCTTTGGGATAATATTTAGCCTTTAAGATCTTGGCCCAAGGGGCATCCGAATTTTGAAGCACACGCCAAATCATTTTGCTAAGGAAAGCTTCGTTGTCGATCGAGGGTAGTCTAAGACCAAGACCACCAAGTTTGCGAGGACGGCAGATGGCAGACCAGTTTATAGTGTGGATGGTTTTAGTTTTTCCCCACCAAAAGGACCTCTGAATGGTCTCAATGCGATTGCTTATGCCTTTAGAAATGGCAAACCATTGCATTTGATATCGGGGAACAGTCGCTGCTATTGTTGAAATAACAACAGAGCAGCCAGCTTGAGAAAGGAGGTTAGTATGCCACTTAGAAAGCTTATTTTGAATGTTTTTAAGAATACTAGAGAAAGCTTGATTCTTGTTTGCTGCAATGAAAAGATGAGTGCCAAGGTATTTGTCAAGGGAAGAAGATTGGTGCACTTTCAGGTTGCGAATGATCATACGTTTAAACTTTGGGTGGGTATTCTTGGAAAAGAATATGGAGGATTTGTTGTAGTTGATAATTTGTCCGGAGGCTGCACTAAAAGATTCAAGAATCTGTTTGAGATTGTCAATATTATCAAGACAGTTTTGACCAAAAATGATACAGTCCTCCGAAAAAAGAAGATTGTTGATAGAAATATTCGAGTTAGGGATATGAAAACCAATAAAGTTGTGGGGACTATGCTTAGAGTCCAGAAGTCTACTGAGACCTTCCATCATAAGAGCGAATAGGAAGGGGGAAAGAGGGTCTCCTTGTCGGAGTCCCCTAGAAACATTGAAGGAGGGGCCAGGGCGACCATTGATAAGGACCGACATCGAGGAGGAAGAGATACAGGTGTGGATCATCTTGATCCAATGATCCGAAAAGCCTAACTGGGCCATAATGTTCTCTAAGAAGGACCATTCCACCCGGTCGAATGCTTTGGACATGTCAAGTTTTAAACCAAAATAACTTTTTGGTCCCTTTTTAGTCTTGAAGTAGTGAGACATTTCCTGACTGATGATAATGTTTTCCGTGATTTGCCGCCCTGGGACATAGGCAGCTTGGTAAGGGGAAATGATGTCCGCTAACGTTCTTTTGAGTCGATTTTGCCAGGATTTTAGTGATGGTTTTATAGGTGGTGTTTAGGAGACTGATAGGCCTGTAGTCAGAAGTGGATTGGGGGGATTTAGTTTTAGGAACGAGGCATATGTGGATATGGTTGGAAGGAGGAAGAATGGAACGATGAAAGAAGTTGGTGACCATGTTGGTTATGTCTTTTTTCACCGTCTCCCAGTTGGATTTGTAGAAGAAAGGAGGGTAACCATCCGGACCAGGAGCCGCATCAGATTTGAGGGAAAGATAGCGTAGCGGATCTCCTCATCGTTAGGAGACTCAATAAGACGGTTATTTTGGAATTCGGAGATCTGAGGGGGAAAAGATTGAGGAGGGTATCAGGCACTACTGATCCCCTAGAGGAAGAGATATTGATCAGATGGGAGGAAAAAATGTTTGCAATCTCTGCCTCGTCCGAGGTCCAAGAGTTATCATCCTTCTTAATGGAAGAGATAAGGTATTTCCGGTTACGCTGGATAGCTTTGGCGTGGCATACTTGGTGTTTTTATCTCCCGGCTGAACGTTATCGATTCTGGATTTTTCCTTCCAAAGGCTCTCTTGTTGATTATAGGCTTCTTCGAGTTGTTGATTGAGGGCGCAAAAGGAATCGTGATTCTGGACACTTTGAAGAGCGGTAGTAAGGTGTTTAATTTTGGTATCAAGATGACCAAAAACTTTTTTGTTCCAAAGAAAAAGATTAATGGCCAGAGAGTCCAGCTTGTTATGAATTAGGTTCTGAGAGGAGGGCCAATTATTGCTAATGAAGTCACGGCAGTCCGGGTGAGTCATCCAAGTGCGAATAAACTTGAAAGGTTTTCGGTCAATCGGAATGCGGATCTTAGTGGTAAGAAGAATAGGAATATGATCCGATCCCACTCCAGGCAGATGATGGAGTGTCGAAGCAGGATAGTCGTTAAGCCACTAATGATTGGATAAGGCTCTGTCAAGCCTCTCTTGAATAAAGTTACCAGAGAATTGTCTATTGGACCAAGTGAAGGGGCTACCACTGTAGCCTAGATCCTGAAGGCCAAGGGAATTAATATGAATGTTTATCTTCCTAGTATGGGCAGGAAAAGCTTCTTTACCGCCTAATTTATCTTGGGGGTGCAAAATAGTATTGAGATCCCCAATTAATACCCAGGGAGTAGTCGGGTCCGGGGTCAGGGTAGTAAGGTTATCCCAAGGGTCCATACGGTGGGCATTATATGGGCACCCATAGAAGCAAGAAATGATGAAATGCGATATGTTACTAACGTGGGTGCCCTTAAAGTGAATAATGTGGTTGTCTGCATACATAATTTGAAGGTCCAGAGAAGGAGCCCAGAAGATAGCCAGTCCACCAGCTCTATTGGTTGGCTCCGCAGTGAAGTGAGAGTAAGATTTTTGAAGATTAAGAAGCTTTTCCATTTTGGTGTTTAAGCATTTGATCTCCGATAAAAAGATGATGTCCGGATTGTGTTCCTTAATCAAAGACCAAAGATGCTTCCTGTTGAGAAAGTTACCACACCCTCTCATGTTCCAAGAAAGGATAGAAATATCGTTCTTCGGGGGGGTGTCCATAAGGAAATAAGATGGTCTAAAGGCCAAACAGAACAAGGAAAAAAGGACTACTACTAAGAGCGATGACCGGGCCTCGCAGATAAAGGCACCCTCAGGCAGGGCAACAAGAAGCACCACACCCACGCTAAGACCGCAAGGTCCACAAGCTAAAACCCACTAAAGTCGAATCAGAAAAACAGTAAATCTAAGTACCACAGAATAAAACCAAATAATTAAGCATAAAATCACATAAAATACCACATAACTGAAACATAAACATCCACAAAGGGAAAACAGGAACTGCCAATAACAAACCAAAACAAGCTCAAGAGGGTACAGTAGGCAAGAGAAAACAAAAGTCAGAGGTTAAGCACAAACACCTCGCAGCATCAACTCCTAGCTAAAACCTAACTAGGAGGAAGAAGACTCTTGCACATGTACCCACCTGACAGAGACCAAAACTACTAAGAGACTAAAACAGAAAAGGACTAGAGAAGAACCAAAACGCTAAAGACTAAACCACACTAAAAACCGAAAGCCCTGGAGTGACTATTCTAGTGGAGTTACGGCACCTCCCTGTTCCTGGTTGACCAATGCATTGAGTCTGTTGTTAGTGATTACGGCTTCATCAAAGAGTCTACTGGCTTCTGGGTTATCAATTAGAATCTGATGAAAAGGAGAGGGGTCAAGATTGCTATCATCAGAGCTAATAGAGTGGTGTGATGGGCTGTCTCTTGTTCTTTCTCCAGAAGAAGGAAATAAAGATGAGGAGGAGTAGGGTGGGACACAGGAGAAGGTGGTGGAGCGATCAATAGAGGTGCCTCAAGGCCAGTTTGAGGGAAGAAAGGATCATTGGTTTCCATGGGATCGATGTTGGAGTCCTTGTCGTCGTCAGAAGAAAGCTCCTCACCAAAATTGGGACAGTGACCTAGAGGATGTTCCACAATACGGCAAGTCTGGCATATAGCCCCAGGGAACTTCTGATAGCTAAATTTTATGTCCAGTTCTAAATCCACAAAGTTGAGATTGACAACAGCTAGCAGAGGTGATCTTACATCGTACAGGAAGTGAACTCGAATAACCTTGTTGTTAATGAATCCCAGGTTTCGTGGTTTAATCTGAATAATCTTCCCCATCCTTTCGAAGATGATGTCTAGGTCTGTTTTGTTTTGAATAGCCATGGGGAGCTTATAGAGAGTACACCACATGGGCTCAAAGAAGAGATCATTAACGTCTTCAGTGAGAGGGAAGTCCACTTGTTTGAGAACTAACATCATGCCTTGCATGATCCAAGGTCTACCAAAGTTGAGGGCATTCAAAATGAAAAGACTCTTGAGTTTGATAAGGAAGGTGTTGATCCGGCCGTCCACAGTGTAGTAGTGGCAATCTCTGAAAAAGATAGACCGAGGAAAGAGGAGGCGTTTGATTTGAGAGAGAGTGGCTTCCTCAAGACAACACCAACGAGCCACAAAACCTTGGTTGATTGTTTGGAGATCTTGATTAGTTGAAGGTTTCTGGTATCTGAGAGAGAGTCGGCCTCGAGGAGAGAAAGCATAGTGAGTTGCCATGAAATCAGAGTAATGAAGAAGAGGCGAGGAGGATAAGGGGAAGAAGAAGAGGTGAAGTTGATTCTTATAACCTAGTCGAAGAAGAAAGTAGGAGATGAGCCAAAATATAATAATAGCTATGCATGCAACCGGATTAGGGGTGCCTCCCACCTAGGGGTGTACACGAACCGAGCTCTTAACGAGTTGCTCGAGCTCGGCTCGACTATTGCTCGTGCTCGACTCGAATATTAACGAGCCCGAGCTTAACACGAGCTCAAAATCAAGCTCGTTTACATAAACGAGCCGAGCTTGAACATTTTTTAGTGTATCACGAGCTACTCGTGAACAGCTCGTTTAACATACTCTTATAATAATTTAGTACATAATTACGTATTAGGATTGAAACTTGTACATGAAATATCAACCATTAAAGAATTATCGGAATATGAATCATTAATCATTATTATTGTATGTGACAAATGATCATTGAAGTATTTTGATGATTTAGAAAGTTTTAATTTGAAGTATTTTGATAAACGAGCTTAAAACAATGCGAGCTCGAGTTCGAGCTCGAGCTCTTTCAAACTTATACGAACCGAGCTTGAACAAATGGACAATTACTCGAACGAGCTCGAGCTCGAGCTCGACAGTCAAATACACGAACCGAGCTTGAACATCTTACTATTCGGCTCGGCTCGACTCGAGTACACCCCTACTCCCACCAGAGTTGTCTACATGCCCTATATTTTTAATTAGGAAATGCAGTCAAGATATGACAAACATACCCAAACTACCTGCAAAAAAAGCCTCACCTTTCTGGCGATGCAAAAGCAGAGGATTTGCAGCACTCCTTGTCAGATATTAGATTGAACTCTTCGATTTTATTAAATTTCCATCTACAAAAGCTAAAACAAAATGATTCTAGTACTGGTATCTTTGCAGCCTTGTCAATTCTTTTGAACTTTTCAAGTGCAAACTAAATTGCTTACTCCTGTTTAAGCCATCAACCGATTAATAACTAAAAATACATGTCAGGTTTCTAGTTACAGTCTATATTATTAGTACTACGGAAAGGCCAATCAAAAACAATAAAATTATGCTCATGTTGTAACGTAAATCGAACAATCTGGTCAAATTAACTATCCGTTTTTCTCCCACGTTGTTTTTCGTCAACATCAAGAGAGAAGTTCTAAAACTATTTCCGGAGCGATGCTTCTCTAGTCACCAAAACAAAAATTTATTTGGTTACCTATTATAGAAATCAATTTACATTTTTAGATCTAAACCTATTTTCGAAGCCATGATCTTACTCTAAAAACAGACAATTATTTGGTAATCCGTTAAACCTTTTATAGTCCAATACATTCTATATACTGGAGGAGAAAACTGATTTGTTTTACACCAATAAGTTGAATTACCAGCCTTTAAGAATGTTGATTTAGCGCCTCCCAAAAGACATAATCAGCTCTTCCTTCGATTTTATTAATATCAGCCAGCGAAACTCATGTCTAAAGAATCAAGTACTACAATGCAGCATACTTTCTTCAAAGGAAGAGCTGACATTATTGACTTCGCTACAAACAAGAAAGTCCATTAGGATGATGAATGACCAACATCCCCAAGAATTATACATTTCTAGAATATCTGATTGGCTAAGAACCCATTGACCAACCTACATGGCATGGTCTCTTTCCATCGGCTATTGATGAAAATGTATGGTACACCACATTAAAATTTCATTTCTTAAGCATCACAACCACAATTATATAATCCTTCCCCCGACTTTGATGGAATAATATACCACGTTAGAGTTATGTTTTTTAGGCATCACTACACAGGTATGTAAAATCTTTCCCTCGATTATTGATGGAAATATATGGTAAACCACATTAAAGTTCAATTTCTTAATCATCACAACTGACAAATGTATATTCTTTCCTAAAACTATTGATGAAACAATGTGGTATATCATATTAAAGTTCCATTCCTTACATCACAACTAACAAATGTATAAGCCTTCCCGAAAAATATTGATGGAGCAATGTGGTATTCCACATTAAAGTTTCATTTGTTAGGCTCACAACCGACAAATATATGACCCTTCCCTCGATTACTGACAGATATATATATATAGTATACCACATTAAAGTTCCTTTTTTCAAGCATCACAACCGACAAATGTATAATCATTTCCTCGAATATTGAAGGAAATATATAGTATACCACATTAAAGTTCCATTTCAAGCATCAAAACCAACAAATGTATAATCCTTCCTGAAAGTATTGATTGAACAATGTGGTAGACTACATTAAAGTTCCATTTCTTAGGCATCACAATCGACAAATGTATAATCCTTTACTAAATTATTTATGAAAACATATGGTATACTACATTGAAGTTCCATTCTTAACCAACATAACTGACAAATGCATAGTCCTTCCCTCGATTATCGATAGAACAAAGTGGTATACAAAATTAGAGTTCAATATCTTAGGCATCACAACCGACAAATGTATAAGCATTCCCGGAAAATATTGATGGAGCAATGTGGTATTCCACATTAAAGTTTCATTTGTTAGGCTCACAACCAACAAATATATGACCCTTCCCTCGATTACCGACTGAATATATATATAGTATACCACATTAAAGTTCCTTTTCTCAAGCATCACAACCGACAAATGTATAATCATTTCCTCAAATATTGAAGGAAATATATAGTATACCAAATTAAAGTTCCATTTGAAGCATCAAAACCAACAAATGTATAATCCTTCCTGAAAGTATTGATTGAACAATGTGGTAGACTACATTAAAGTTCCATTTCCTAGGCATCACAATCGACAAATGTATAATCCTTCACGAAATTATTTATGAAAACATATGGTATACTACATTGAAGTTCCATTCTTAACCAACATAACTGACACATGGATAGTCCTTCCCTCAAATATCAATAGAACAAAGTGGTATACAAAATTAGAGTTCAATATCTTCGGCATCACACAAAATTTATAAGTCATAACCTTTCTCAAGAATATTGATGGAACAATGGGGTATGCGTATGCCATGTTAAAGTTTTATTTCTTACGTATCACAACCAACAAAAGTATAATTCTTCCCGAAAATATTGATGGAACAATGTGGTATATACCACATTAAATTTCCCTTTCTTAGGCATCACAACAGATAAATGTATATTCCTTTCCACAAAATATTGATGACATAATGTGGTATACCACATAAAAGTTCCATTTCCTACGCATCACAACAGATAAATGTATAAGCCTTCTGTAATTTTAATGGAACAATGCGGTATACCACATTAAAGTTCCATTTCCTAGGCACCACAACTGACATATTAATAATTCTTCTCGAGAATATACCGACAAATGTATAATTCTTCCTGTGAATATTATGGAACAATGTAGTATACCACATTAAAGTTCCATTTCAAACGTATCAAAACAGACAAATGTATAATCCATCCCCGAAATATTGATGGAAAAATGTGGTAAACCCCATTATACTTCCATTTCTTAGGCATCACAACCGACAAATATTTATTTCTTCTCAAAAATACACATCGAACATTGTTGTATACCACATTAAAGTTCGATTTCTTAGGCATCACAACCAACAAACGTGTAATCCTTCTCGAAATTATTCATGGAACAATGTGGTATACCACATTAAAGTTCAATATTTAGGCATCACAACCGACAAATGTGTAATCCTTCTCGGAAATATTGATTGAACAATGTGATATACCGCATTTAAGATCCGTTTCTTAGACATCACAACCGACAAATGCGTAAACCTTCTCGAAAATATTGATCGAACAATGTGGTAAACCACATTAAAATTCCATTTCTTAGGTATCAAAGCGGACAAATGTATATTCCCTCCCGAAAATATTGAAGGAACAATGTGGTTTACCACATTAAAGTTCCATTTCTTAGGCATCACAACCGACAAATATAAAATATTTCCCGAAAATATCGATGGAACAATGTGGTATACCACATTAAAGTTCTATTTCTTAAGCACCACAATTGACAAATGTATAATCCTTCCCGAAAATATCGATGGAACAATGTAGTATACCACATTAAGGTTGCATTTCTCAAACATCACAACAGACAAATGTAGTATACCCAAAAATACCTGCACATGAAGCCTCACCTTTCTGGGAATGCAAAAGTAGAGCATGAACTCTTTGATTTATTAAAATTTTAATTAAAATTTATTAAAATGCGAGATGAACTCTTTGATTTATTAAAATTTATTAAAATTTTAATTTAGGAAAGTTGAAAACAGATTGTTCTAGTGTTGGCATCTCTGCCGCCTTGTAAATTCTCTTTAACTTTTCAAGTGCAGACTAAATTGCTTACTCATATTTAAGCCATCAACCGATTAATAACTAAAAATACACTATCCAGTTTCGAGTCACAGTTTATATTAATAGTATTAAGACAAGTCGATCAAAAACCCTAAAAGTATGCTCAAGTTGTAGGGTAAATCATACAATCTGGCCAAATTAACTAACCTTTTTTTCTCCTGAGATGTCTTTGTCAACATCAAGAGTGAAGATAAGCACAAGGTCAGAATGCCTCATTTTCTCTTGTTAACTAAAATATCAGCCACCGATGCTCCTGTATGAAGAATCAGGTACCACAATGCAGCATACTTTCTTCATAAAGAAGAGCTGCTTTACAAAACAATTACAAATTCAGTTTATTCTTTTTTTGAAAACCGACTTAAGCAACAAAAAATAAAATCCATTAGGATGATGAAGGACCAACATCCCCGGATTATATATTTTCTAAAATGTCTGATGGGCTAAGAACGGGTGACCAACCTCCATGGCATGGTCTCCTTGATACAACATACATAATATGAGCCTTAACGATCTCTTTTGTTCCTACAGAAGTTTTCTATCAATTGTTACCATCCTATGATAACTTCTTTTTCTAATGACTATATCCATAAGTCTGAATATGATCTTTCCTCATCCTCCTAGGCGTTACTGTTAAGTCATTCGTAAGATGACATATTGCAAATGAATATGCAACTGATAACAAACATTACAAGAACCAAGTTATACAGAAAAGACTACCTTTCAACCCCTGACTAGCTGCCACCAAGCTCAATTAATACATTATAATGGAAGATGCAGCATCTCAACCAAATGGGTCAATAGGCGAAAAAATGTTTTGATTTTCTCGCTTGTTTTGGCATTTGGTAACACAAGGAACAAATCCAGATGCTTTTGTACAAATTGCGATTGTACCTAATGTTTATGTTGTTTGTTGTCCAGAAAAAAAAAATAGAGCTTAAATAAATATTTGAAGTGCATAGTCTCTGCCTCTACCACCACTACACACAAACACACACACACACACACACATACATATATATATATATATATATATATATATATATATATATATATATATATATATATATATCGACCTCCTCAGAATAGTAGTTCCGTCTTTGCCTCCACCACCACCACTACATTGCCACCACCACACACGCCCACCATTTTCACCACACACAGTCACACCACCAACCCGGGACATGAGTAGGATTTTTGTTAATGGAGGTCGATAGACTTTGAGTAACAAAAATAAATTTTACTACCGCAAAATATGAAAATAATTGCACCCCCGCCCTACTTCTATAATTTATTCATTAATTTAATGATAGCTTAAAAAATACTTCCAAGGTTGCTAAATCCTAATGAGACAGCGAGTCTGAAGTGCATCCATTATGCATAGGAAAAATGATTGTGTGCCTTACTGTCAGTTCAATTTTGTGCCGACGGTCAACCAGACTATCATGTACGGTTCCTAAATTTTTCTAAAATGCGTTTTCACTTTGACAGGTCGTTTGCATCTTTCATACTAATGTCTCGACACATTAATATGAACAAATGTGTAATCCCAATGGTTGTTCAGTAACGTATCTCTTAATCTCTGTATCCTGTCGTAAACTATCGTTCATGTTCGTGTGCATCAACAAACCAAAAAAGCATAAATCAAGAAACAAAAACTGAAAACTATTATATTATAACTATATTATAATATAGTTGAATTCAGTAGGCAAAATCGTGCACCACTTAAATCACCACTATATTTGTTAGTGTATCAATGATCAAACTCAACAAGTTCTATTTCTTAAGGATCACTACCCAAAGATGTACTATCCTTCCCTCAGTTATTAAAATTCCATTCAGTAAGCATCACAATCGACAAATTTTTAATCCTTCCCTCGGTTAATGTAAGAACAATATTGTATACCACATCGAAGTTTCATTCTTAAGCATACGACCCACAGATGTATAATCTTCACTCGGTTATTAATACTTTATTTCTTAAGCATCACTATCCACATATGTATAATATTTCTCACGCTTATTAAAGTTTTGTTTCTTAAGAATTGAAGATATGGATTGAAAGATATGGAATCTACATTGAAGTTGCATTTCTTAAGCATCACTATACGCAGATTTATAATCATTCCCCTGATTATTGAAGAAACAATATGGCATACCACATTAAAACCATTGCTTAACCATCAATGCCGACAAATGTAGAATACTTCCCTCGATTATTGATGGAACAATATGGTGTGCCACATTTGAGTCCATCTCTCAAGCAACACTATGCACATTTGTATAATCCTCTCATCGATTATTGATGAAAGTATATGGTATACCACATTAAAATTCCATTTCTTAAGCATCACAACTGACAATTGTATAATCCTTGCCTCGATTTTTGATGGAATAATATGGTATACCATGTTAAAGTTTTGTTTCTTCAGCATCACTACACACATATGTATAATCCTTCCCTCGATTACTGATGGGAATATATTGTATTGCTATACCACATTAAAGTTCCCTCGATTTTTAGACACTATGTAACTAATAGTGATAAGCGATGAGAGAGAAACTGCAGATACTATACGACTGATATGTTTAACCAGAAAGAGAATTACCTGCACATTTTTAAACGAAGCTCGCCTTTTTGACCATCCAATTTCTTCCCTCCTTCACCTCAATAATCATGTTATCCTGCAATTCAATATCAGAAAAGCATCATATTTTGTCAGATGTTATATGAACTCTTTACTTTTTCTTTAGAAATAACTAATCTATTACGTCATAAGGAGTCCAACTATAAAATTGAAAAACTAACAAAAAGGAGTAGTCAAAACTCAAGAAGAAAAATCTATAAAGATGCTTTGTCAATTCCACTCAATCTTTCAAGAGCAAACTGAGATCGGATATTCTTGTTCAAGCGGTTAAGATGAACAACTGCAGGCAGGTCTCTAGTCAATATTTCAAGTTATTAGTGTTGACTACAACTTGGATGAACTTTTACACCCGAGCGCCATTGATTTTATTTGCCGACCTGTGCAGGTACAGTCTAGATAAGGCTTCCGGTGACCGCGACTGTGAAGGATTAGGCACAATCTGGTTCAGGCTGAAACCCCCACCCCCTCTAACTATAATTCTATTTGAAACCATAAAGTCGAGTTAACAAATTTCTAGAAAACACAAAAGAGCAAATAACAAAAATGGAATTTTGGATAATTATCAGTAAAAGTAGAATTTCGCAAGAAGAATCCAGCTTCATCAATTATTGTGAATGCATCTACCTGGATAAGCTACGTGACTTGTAACCAAAGAGACATTAGGCGATAAGCTTGTGCTATGGAAGGGTCACAGCAAATGATTGAAGCATGTCGTTCACAGTAAAAAAACAAATATTTGGTTAGGTTAGTCCCAGTATGAGGAGCCAGCTACCATAATGTAACATAGTATTGTTGAGCAGCTTGAGGCTGAGAGTTGATATAATTGGAATATTCACGACCTCAATAGACCACTACCCGTCTCTAGCAATTTATTCTTCTATTTAGAAATCAGAAAGGCTTGGTAACGAAATAAATTTCAGTTCCAACTTCCAAACTAATGAGCAAACCTCGTAGTGGAGTTCCGCAGTGGAAAACTTATGGGCCACACTATTTTACGAGTGATGGATCCCAATATCCCCAGGCATGTATCTTTAACCTTGGGCAGTCGAAAAGCAAAACTAGAATAAATGGTAGATACTATACCATTAATATTAGCTTACTAGGTAATATGATTCAACTAGACAGAGAACTCACCTTTCTAGCCTTCCTCTCTCCCTCTTTCACCTCAATAATCATCTTCAACATCTTGGAAACAAATCAGAAAATTAATCTTTGTAGTTCTAGTTGGCAAATGCGAGATGAACAAACTGATTCCAGTGTACGCATCTTTGCAACCTTCACATTTCTCTACCAATTTTCCAGTGCAAACTATTAATAACTGCAAATAGACTACCAGATTTCTAGTCCCAATTTTCTAATTAATGGTATTGAGTAAAAGTTAATCAAAAATTATAAAAGTACTTCTAAATTGTAATGTAAATCAAGAAATCTGGAGGAATTGACTAGCCTTATTTCTCCTTCACTGTCTTTTTCTTCGAAATCGAAAAAGAAAGCAAACACTTGGCTGGCATGATTTTCTCTAGCCATAAAAAAACAGATTTGATTACCTCTAAGAGAAATCAATTTACATTTCATGGTCGAAATCTGATTCCGATGTCATTATCTTACTGTCAAACATGAGATAACACTACAAATTGAAATAGACAATATAGCAGTTATTCATGAAAACTTTTGTAGTCACAATCTAATTTCAGGCCTGAGATAACTTGATTCAGTGAAACCTTCTCGAAGACGAAATATGGCGCTGGCTCTCCATTATAAAAGTGATATTAGGAGCTAAGCTTTGACTTGTCTGGAATGATCGTCATAAATAATGATCGAAGCATGTCTTGACGAGCTAGTAGAGTTCCTGTATAAGAATCCTGGAATTGTAACGCAAGATAAGAACATTCTTTAACACTAAAAGCTACAATAATAGAATCACAAATTCAATTATTCTATTTACGATTCAGATTGGCTCGGCGACAAACTAATCTCCAGTTCTAATTCCAAACTTAAGATGCACACCCCTTACAGCTGGGTGGTTATAGGATGATTGAAGATACTACTTTGAGATAATGAATAACAAACAAAATATGAGATATGTATATATGGGATATATATATATATATATAGTTTCATTTCTTAAGCATCACTATCGGCAAAGGTATAATCCTTCATCTATTATTGATGGTTAAATATGGTATACCATATTATAGTTCCATTTCTTAAGCATCGCTACCGACACACGTATAATCTTTCCCTCGATTATTCATGGAACACTATGGTATATACCACTCTCGTATCTTAAGCATCACTACCCTCAAGTGTGTAATCCTTCCCACGGTTCTTGATTGAAATATATGGTATAACACATTAAAGTTCCATTTATTAAGCATTATAGCCAACGAATGTATAATCCTTCCCGTAAACATTGATGGGACAATGTGGTATACCACATTAAGTTTCATTTCTTAGGCATCACAACCGACAAACAGATAATTCTGTCCTCCACTGTTGATAGAAATATATGGTATACTACATTAAAATTCCATTTCTCAAGCATCACAACCGACAAATGTTTAAACCTTTCCTCGAATGTTGATGGAAATCTACCACATTAATGTTCCATTTTTCAAGCATTACAACCAACAAATGTATAATCCTTCCCTTGAATATTGATGGAACAATGTGTTATACCACATTGAAGTTCCATTCCTAAGGCATCACAACCGACTAATGTAAAATCTTTCTTGAAAAATTTTGATGCAATAATGTGGTATACCACATTAAAGTTCCATTTCTTGGGCAAATGTATAATCCTTCACAAAAATATTGATGGAACAATGTGGTATACCAAATTAAAGTTCCATTTCTTAGGCATTACAACCGACAAATGTATAATCCTTCTCGCAAATAATGGAAACAATGTGGTATCCCACATTAAAGTTCTATTTCTTAGGCATTACAACCGACAAATGTATAATCCTTCCCAAAAATATTGTGGAACAATGTGGTATACCACATTAAAGTTCCATTTCTTAGGCATCACAGACGACAAATGTATAATCTTTCCCGAAAATATTGATTGGAACAATGTGGTATGCACATTAAAGTCCCAGTTCTTAGGCATCACAACCGACAAAGGTATAATCCTTCCCGAAAATATTGATTGAACAATGTGGTATACCACCTTAAAGTTCCATTTTTTCGGCATCACAACTAACAAATATGTAGTCCTTCCCTCGATTATTGATGGAAATATATGGTATGTCATATTAAAGTTTTATTTCTTATTGCATCACAACCAACAAATGTGTAATCTTTCCCTCGAATATTGATGAAACAATGTGATATACCACATTAAAGTTTCTGTTATTAAGCATCACAACGGACAAATGTATAATTTTTCCTCGAATATTGATGGAACAATATACTATATACCAATTTAAAGTTTCTTTTCTTAAGCATCACTATCGATAAACGTATAATCCTTCCCACTAGCAGGTGTAATAGTTTAAATAAGAAAAAATATCAATTATTGGATCAAACATGACATACACTGCTAATGTCAAACCCCAATAGTTTAAATAAGAAAAAAATTATCAATTAATGGATTAAACGTGACACATACACTGCTGATGTCAAAACATATAATGTGGATGGAGTTGGGAATTCTATGGAGCCTCACCGATTATTAAAGGAGCATACAAGTGATAGAAGACCGCATATAGTTTGAAAAACCCAAATAAGAAATTTCTTGGGTTTTGGAGATTGGCGAAGTATGAAAGTGACGTAACCTACTCAAGTTTGGGCTACTGGAACTTCATTCTAAAGCTTTAGAACACAATTTTAACAGAAGAATTCATTCATGGGCTGTCCACTACTCCACTGTTAATCCGATGGCTTGAACTGGATTTTATTCAGGAACTCTGTGCATTGAACTACGTTCAACTCTGACATTTTTGTTTGATCCTCCTCGTCTTGATATTGCTAATCTTTCTCTTGATGGATTTCAGTTTAGATTAATTTGACTCATTAATTTTGGATTTGAATCTAATGAAACCTTGATTGTTCTTCTAGATTAGAAACTAATAATAATGAGGACTAAGATGCGTATATTGAAGAAGATGATGAATTTAAATTTGTAGGGACATTACTGAGTTGAAGAGTAACTAACTTTCCATCAGAGTAACATCACTTGGAAGCATTTTAACTGGATCTTTTGTCAACCTAAACTCAAATCAACCAAATCCTTTCCAGAAACTTGATCAACTTGATCATTTTCATTCTACCCCTCCTGTTTTTCTGTAATATTTAGGGTTTTTTTGTTAACAACAGATGAAGAAAGAGGAGGATTTGACGAGGAAGAAGATGTTCTTCATCTGCAAAATCACGACTAAATGAAATCTTGTGCTAAACCTACCGTAAAAGGACAAGATGATGTACAAGATAACTAAATAATATATTTTAAATCTTCATATATAGTGGTAGGTTGATATTTGAGATCTTCGGATCTCGATCCTTGTAGTCTAATAATCTTAAAAGCTTATACTTTATAGAGATAGTATGTGATTGCAATTATTGCGATTATATCTAATATTTATGTTGTTGTTTGTATTCCAGAAAAAAATGAGTTTAAATAGAGCTTAAAAAAATACTTATGTAAACAGTCTTGAATGTATATATATATATATATATATATATATATCAGCCTCCTCGGAATCATAGTTCCGTCGCTACCTCCACCACTTCATCGCCAAACCACCAAACACACGCCCACCATTTTCACCACACATACAGTCACACACTACCAAGCAGGGATATAAGTAGGATTTTTGTTTGATGGAGGCCGATAGACTCCGAGTCATAAAAATAAATTTTGCTACCGAAAAATATGAAGATAATTTCACCTCCGCGCTACTTCTATAATTTATTAACTAATATAATGATAGCTTAAAAAATACTTCCACGGTTACTAAATCAGCAAGTCTGTATTGCATCCATTGTGCATAGGAAAAATGATTGTGTGCCTTAGTGTCAGTTCAATTTTGTGCCGACAGTCTGCTAGACTATTATGTACGGTTCCTCAATTTTCCTAAAAGGTGTTTTAGCTTTTGACAGGTCGTTTGCATCTTTCATACTAATGTCTTGGCACATTAATATGTTTATGACGGTCTCAGACAATACCATGAAATAGAAAACAAAATAACCACCAAAGTTTCAATATACTCGGGCAGAGTTTTTTATGTGTCATTGATGACTATAGACATTATGTAACTAATAGTGATAAGTGATGAGAGAGCAACTGCAGATACTATACGACTGACATGTTTAACTAGAAAGAGAACTACCTGCAATTTTTAAACGAAGCTCGCCTTTTTAACCATCCAATTCCCTCCTTCACCTCAATAATCATGTTATCCTGCAATTCAATATTAGAAAAGTATCATATTTTGTCAAATGTTATATGAACTCTTCACTTTTTCTTTAGAAATAACTAATCCATTACGTCATAAGATATCCAACTATAAAACTGAAAAACTAATAACTAAGAGTAGAGTTAATAAATTGGATGCTCTGCCAATTCCACGAAGATGCTCTATCAATTTCACTCAATCTTTCAAAAGCAAACTGAGATCGGGCATTCTTGTTCAAGCGGTTAATTGATGAATAACTGCAAGTAGGCATTAGATGTCTGGTCAATATTTCAAGTTATTTGTGTTGACTACAACTTGGGTGAATTTTTACACCCAAGCCTCACTGAGTTTATTTGCCGATCTATGCAGATACAGTCTCGATAAGGCTTCCCGGTGACCGCGACTGCGAAGGATTCGGACAAACAACCTGGTTAAGGCTGAAACCCTGCCCTCTCACTATAAGTCTAGTTGAAACAATAAAGTAGGGTTAATAAATATTGAGAAACACAAAACAGCAAATAATCAAAATGGATTTTGCAATAATTATCTAAAAGTAGAATTTAAAAAGAAGCAGACTTCATCAACTAATGTGATTGCTTACACCTGGATAAGCTTTGTGACATGTAATTAAAGAGAGCTTGTGCTTGTTTGGAAGGATTACCGCAAGTGATTGAAGCATGTCGGTTACAGAAAAGAACAAAGGGAATCCAAAGCGACTACAGAAAAAATATTTAGTTAGGGTAGTCTCAGTATAAGGGGCCAGCTATCGCAATGTAACATATTATTGTTAAGCAGCTAGAGGCTTAGAGCTAGTATAATTCTTATATTCACGATCTAAATAGATCATTACCCGTCTCGAGCAATTAGTTCTTCTATTTAGAAATCAGAATGGCT
>BEHA01001595.1:366395-377787 GCA_002897215.1 Eschscholzia californica subsp. californica
ACAAATTTTCAAGTGCAACTGCCAAATAGACTATTGAGGAAAAGTGAATCAAAAACTAAAAGTACTTCTAAATTGTAATGTAATCAAGCAATCTGGAGGAAATTGACTAGCCTTCTTTCTCCTTCACTGTTTTTTTGTTCGAAATAGAAAAAGAAAGTAAACACTAGGCCGACATGATTTTCGCCATTAGGAAAAACAGATTTTTGCTTGATTACCTTAAGAGAAATCAATTTTACATCTCAAGTCAAAATCTGATTTCGATGTCAAATCTCAATGTTGAAACATGAGACAACAATAAAGTTGAAATCAATAAATCTGGAGTTTATTCATGAAGCCTTTTATACTACAGTCTAATTTATTCTCTAATCTAAGAGAGATTAATTGCTCCGTGAATACCAAAATCTAATTTCCCAGGCCTGAGAGAACTTAATTCAGTGAATCCTTCTTGAAGGCTAATACAAAAAAAAACATGTATAAGCTCACTGACTCTCCATTATAGAAGAGATATTAGAAGCTAAGCTTGTTCTTGTCTGGAATGATGATTGTAAATGATCGAAGCATTAATTGTGTTTACGAATCAGATTGCCTTAGCAACGAACCAATCTCCAGTTCTAATTCCGAACTTAAGATGCAAACCCCTCACAGATGCTCTTGTAAAACTATTGTACAAACTGATTCTCTTCAGATTTCACAAATGTTTTTTAACTGAAGATGACAAATGTGTAATCTTTACGGCTATTAGGCATTCCACAATTATTGATGGTAGGGTATTGTCCATGATCATAATAGTAAGCATCATTCGAACCACCACAGCATTGTTAGTACCAACTAAAAAACTTGTAGATGATCATAATAGTAAGCATCAATACCCACTGGTAGAACTATTTGAATTACAGGATAAAATATAGTATTACACTAGTGTTCTCAGCTGCAAATCTGATTGAGCTATGCAGATATCAAAATAGCATTTGGGTTCTCATAAAAAGTAACTAATCAATCACGATACAAAACATTCCAACTATAAAACTTGAAAACACAGATCCGAATTTTGAAACTTTGCAGCAAAGGTCGAGAAGAAAATCTACAAAGATGTCATGAGATTTCTCCTAAATCTTTCAAGTGCAAACTAAATTGCCAATTCCGATTGAAGCAGTTAACCAATGAATAACTGCGACAGATGCTACAACTTAGGGTTACTTTTACACCTGAGTCCTCGTAAAGCTTTCGGTGTCCGAGACCCACAAATGGACCGGAACAAACGGATCGTGACCCCTTAAATTCAACTCCTAACAAACGGATCGTGACCCCTTAAATTCAGACAAAACCGACAAATGTATAATCCATCCCAAGAATATTGATGGAAAAATATGGTGACCCACATTGTACTTCCATTTCTTAGGCATCACAACCGACAAATATTTATTTCTTCCCAAAAATACACATGGAACAATGTGGTATACCTCATTGAAGTTCCATTTCTTAGGCATCACAACCGACAAATGTATAATCCTTCTCGAAATTATTCATGGAACAATGTGGTATACCACATTAAAGTTCCATTATTTAGGCATCACAACCGGCAAATCTGTAATCCTTCTCGAAAATACTGATAGAACAATGTGATATACCACATTTAAGATCTGTATCTTAGGCATCACGACCGACAAATGTATAATCCTTCTCGAAAATATTGATTGAACAATGTGGTATACCACATTAAAGTTCCATTTCTTAGGCATCACAGCGGACAAATGTATATTCCTTCCCGAAAATATTGATGGAACAATGTGGCTTACCACATTAATTTTCCATTTCTTAAGCATCACAGCCAACAAATGTAAATCCATCCCGAAAATACCGATGGAACAATGTGGTATACCACATTAAAGTTCCATTTCTTAGGCATCACAACCGACAAATATATAATCCTTCGCGAAAATATCGATGGAACAATGTGGTATACCACATTAAGGTTCCATTTCTCAACCATCACAACCAGCAAATGTAAAATCTTTCTCTCGAATATCGACAAAACAAGTGGTATAATATATAATCCTTCGCGAAAATATCGATGGAACAATGTGGTATACCACATTAAGGTTCCATTTCTCAACCATCACAACCAGCAAATGTAAAATCTTTCTCTCGAATATCGACGAAACAATGTGGGATACCACATTGAGGTTCCATTTCTCAAGCATCACAACCGGCAAATGTATAATCTTTCTCTCGAATGTTGATGGAACAATGTGGTATACCACATTAAAGTTTCAATTCTTAAGCATCACAATGGACAAATGTATAATTCTCCCTCGAATATTGATGGAGCAATGTACTACATAGCACATTGAAGTTTCTTACGCATCACTATTATGAAGCAGGTGCAGTAGTGTAAATAAGAAAAAATCAATTATTGGGTACCATGTCTTAAGCATCAATCCCCAGGATTGTGGAATCCTTCCCTTAATTATTGGTGGACAAATAGAATAAGTACTTGCATAAGGTAATATCGAAACTTCTTTAATATAATGATATAACAAGTAAGTGATAGGACAAGAAAGCAACATGTCTTCTAGTAATGATAGCTACGCTTAATTAGTTGCAAGAAAGGAAGACAACAACAGCTTTATATGGAAAAAGTGATAGTCAAAAGCCAAGAGTCAAGACTTTATCGGTACTATCAAGAAAATCAATTAGAAGATCTTGTTCTTCCAAGTAAAAGAAACTATGATGGTCAATGTTTAGGTTTTTATGCAATTTAGTAAAACAAATCAAAGGAAAAACCTGAGATTTAAGAATTGAACAGGTTATTCCAGAAATGATTCGGTTATGATCCTTGAAAAAAAAACAGAAGAGAAACAAAGCGATTGATTCAAGAAAGGCACGTTTCAGTGTTCATATATTCAATAATCTTTGCCCAAATTTCATAAACAGCCCTGTGTAGAAGTTAAAAATCAGAGCATACCATTTTTCAATCAAAACATATCGGAGTTTACTTGAAGATTATGGTGATTGAAGAGAAACAATTTCTCGCTCAACTTCACAAGTTCACATAGTCCATCTACTTTCTGCTGATAAGAGTCCTCTATAATAAATCTCAAATCGAAACTTAACTTTAAACTGATTTTGATCTACTTTGACATAATCATGTCTATCTTGATATTCGAGCAAAGCCTAGGAGAGCACTAGAGCAGTCGGTGCATCGTCTTATAAAGGAGCATGTTAATGGGTATAATAGTGGTAATGAATTCATAAAGAAAAGCTCACTAGACCTTAGAATCAAACGATTTTAGTTGGCCTCCTTCGCTGTAACCTAGCCAATGTTAGATGAAAAGCAGGAGTCAATTAAAACTCCAGAACCTGTAATTTGATAATTGCTTCAGAGCCCAATTTTGAATTTCGTAGAGTAAGTTAAACGATTTAAAATCAAAAGTGCAGAGTATGCTATTTTCCCCATTTCTAAATTCGAATTTAGAAATGGGGAACAATTCAGAAATGGGGCCACTGCAAAGGTAAGGCAGGATACAAAAGATAATACAACTACCGCAATGGAAAAGATAATACAAACAACACAATTCATAAAGGATAATATAGAAAAAAAGTGTAGTTGATATTCGAATTTCGCATATCATTCTCAAGTGATTATAAATCAATAAACTATTATTTACTACTAAAACCCTAAACTCTAGAAAATCCCTAATATGTACAAACAGAATTGTAATCAAGAAAGTAAACTTAGAAGATGTAATATGAAGATCGATTAAGGATTAAACCAGCAAAAAAGGTCGAAGAACACTAACCTCGGGCTTCATCTCGCGTTTTTAAAGGTTTATACGTCGGCAACTTCCTCTCTCTCTCTTCGATCTCTCGTTTTTTTCGAAGTAGGGCGAAAGGTTGAAAGCTCACGGGAAAAAACATAAGGGTCTCTAGTACAGGGTTTCATTTAAGTATCTTATATGACTTTGGTGCCCTAAAACTACATATTAACATTGTAAATGAAGCATCAATTTACTCATTCAATGGAGTTCAATGGAGTTCTAAACAGAGATAATTCAAACAAATCAATACATTTTAGGCAAATCAAGCAAATTTCACCAAAACCAAGCTTCAATTTATTGATTCAATGGAGTTTTAAACAAATTCAAACAAATCATTACATTTTAGGCAAATCAAGAAAATAAAAAAAACTTGTTCAGTGGAGTTCCAATTTCAAGATAAATCAAGTAAATTACCCTAGCTTATCAAGAAATTTCCTATTCACTGATTCAATGAAGTACCCTAGTAATTTCTAAACAAGAAATTACTCCATTAAAACAACCATAGTTCGAGTTCGAATGGAGCGAGAGAGAAAAACGAACCAGCTTATCCTATATATTAAAACCCTAGCTTATCCTAACAATCCCAAAACCGAGAGAGAGAGTAGTACCTGGTAGGGGTTTCAC
Organism: Eschscholzia californica subsp. californica; assembly: GCA_002897215.1. Classification (NCBI taxonomy): domain Eukaryota; kingdom Viridiplantae; phylum Streptophyta; class Magnoliopsida; order Ranunculales; family Papaveraceae; genus Eschscholzia; species Eschscholzia californica. The sequence goes on from BEHA01001595.1 coordinate 370,838, forward strand.
CCAACCCTATTAGAGATAGAGAGATGCTTTCATGGGGTTTCACACAAACCGAATGGAGAGAGAGAGAGAGTACTGGTAGGGTTTCGATTTTGAACTACCTGGTTTCCTATCGATTTCAAAATCCAAGATGCTGGTCGCATACTCGCATGGAGTAGAAAGGGTCGGCGTTATAAGCGCCCCAGCGTATTTGCTCGAAGGCGCCCCAACCATTTGGTCCTAGAAAACGTGGAGTTGTTTAACAAATGGGCCTTTCACTAAATAAACTCTCTCTAACGACGTAATTCTGTTAAATCTGATGAAAAGATGGGGGTTTCAGTAATTCACCCATTTTCCTCTGCTCTTTTGAAATATGTTTTAGATATAATATGTTATTTGTTTCCTTGTAAGTGTATGTAGGTGTGGAGATGATAATGGTTGGACAAGTGTGTTCATACGATAGTTTGTCCTGAGTAACATATGGACCTGAATACTGCAACTACTATCCACCTAAAAAATGTTTCATGATGCGCAGGCGACTACCCAAATATAATCAAAGCATATCTCGAGTACAAACCTATTAAGCGTTGTTTATGGCGTTATGGTCATTAGACAGAGCCTCAATATCAGATGTTGAGATCGGATTTTAATATAAAATAATGTAGATGACTTTCAAATGTAGTTGTTCCGAAAAAATGGTTACAAAATCAACTAAACAATGGTCAATTCCTCACAACCGACAGATTATTATAAAGAAAGTCCTGTGGAACACAAACTAAATTAGAAGGTCTCCCTTGTCTCTTCGCTTTCTCGAATAGAGTTTATTTTACGATAGAACATCACTGCCAAGGAGGGGATATTTGGCGACGGTTTTTACCTATACTTAGGGTTATTATAAAGGTCGTTGGGAAAAATTAGAACCGATTGAGGTGCATGCAATTACATGTTGTGGCATGTTGGAAAGAAATATATAGTAGAATTTATTGACTTGTGACTTACATGAGAAGAGAAGTAGCAGGTAGATTGCATTGGAAATAATCTTGGGAGCCATTTTTAGATGTGATATTACTTTTCTTTGTTGCTTAGGATGTGACACGGTTATGAAGTTTCCAACATTTTCTTTTATATTGAGTATTGATATCTTAATCAAGATCTGTCACCAAAATTAATTCTAATTTGGATACCAAGTAATCTTTATGGTACTACAATTTCACAAGAAATCTTTCAGGACTCCATGGAATATGGAGTAATCTTTATGATACCACAATTTTACCACAAATCTTTTACTGGGATTAACTCTTTAAATACAAAATCTATTGCTTTAATGTTGCATTGACTAGTCAAAAGATCTTGTGAATAAATGAATTTCGTATACAGATAAAAGGTGTTTTTCACTTGATCAACTGTATTATTGATTTTATCTGTGAGGTGTAATTTTAGTTTATACTAAACGCCTAAACTTTCGGTTAACTTCTTAAATATGTTGGTGTTATATGGGCGGTGGAATTTTAGACTTGGGTGTTGTTTGTCTTTTTGTTAATTTATATTTGAAATCTGAATTGGTCGCCAATTCAGATTCCAGCCGATGTTTCAAATTCGGTCACTTGGTTGTCTTTTTCATATTTACAGAAGGTGAATAAGTGTCGAACCGTAAGTTTTTCTTGGTGCTAAATATCGGTTCTATTCTCTGTTACATAATTTTTGCCGACTTGCTTAGGTGCCATGATTAAGGTAACTTCTTGTTGTGCGTACCGCTAGGTATTTCCACACGGAGTGTGAGTTATCTAATATATTACACCAGATTTAAGAAGTATTTTGTGTGTCTTCAATATTTTCAACATATTCATGAATATATGTATGTGTTCAGTATTCTTATCAATTTGTCATATGTTTTCGTTGTGTAATGGGTAAGAACAACCGAAATAATCTAGCAGAAATGGAACCGAAATAGACTAAAATTTCAGACAACAAATCATGTAGAACCCAACATAAAGCTAAACAAAACCTTTTCTTTAGATCAAATCTTTCACAGTTGGAGAAAAATAGCTCTTCAAGATCTTAAGAAAAACATTACAAAGACAAAAGATATACTCCTAGTATTCTAAATTACTCCCAAGAGAAGGGAAAAGTTTGAGGCATCTCATTTTGAGATGATTCATATGGCTCCAAATGAAAAATCCCCTGGCAGTAAAGCTTGGCGTCGGTTTCTCCGGGAAACAAAACTGAGTTCATCGTCTCTCCATCCGCGCTCTGTGATTGGTACCTTCCTGCAACATTGTTATACTGGAGTTCTGCTACTAGAGGTTGAGATATGAGGTTTGAGTCGGGCTGTAAGTCCTTGTGGCTTAAACTGAGCCGTGAAAATTGAGTCAGCGATGATGACAGAAGAGAGAGAGCACTATCTGAATCTAGTACTCGAGGTAACTCGTCAGAGAATAACATCTTCCTATCAGTTCCATCATTTTTTGATAAAGTATCGTTATTGATTAGCGGCTTGCTGAGTGAAACTTCAAGGTTCATTCTATTACTACCATCATCGTTGACCTGCAAAAACGGGATCTGGTTTATTTCTTTGTAGCTGAGGGAGATGGGCCAAGGAAATGGGTTTTTCTTCTCGGTATAATGTGAGGATAGTTGGTCGCTATTTACCATAGTATCTTCTTCAGTCTTGATAACACCGGCCCAAGTAGGGCTCATTTTAGAAGTTGAGGAGAACAGTAGCGGATTTTCAAATGGCAGTACCCTGGTACCTGTAAAATTGAGAAACAGATAGAAAACCTTAAGAGTCGGGAAATGCTTGGTTCTGCAAATATAGATGCATTTCTTCGAAACAGATTAATGAGATTATGCAAAATAAATGCTCTCTTTGTTCCATTCTACTTGCAGCAAATTTGCAAGTTTTGCTACAAAATTTTTGTGGTTCATTGAGATTTGAGAGTGACCCCTATGCTGAAATTGACTGACCAGATGATAACTAGTTCTTCGACTTGCTATGGTAGTTGAGAAAAGTAAGGAGGCGACACTTACAAACCCAAGGTATCAAATGGTTACAGTCATGGATATTGATGAAGTAGTAGACGATCTCCGTGACAAAAATTCATCAAGCAACAGGACATGGATCTCTCACGTGCCAAATTGCATTTTGAAAGAACCCAATAACTAGAAAATCTTCCCAGTCATCTCACTAGTCAGTACCAAATCAACCCGAAGTAGACACTACTACCAATTTCTGGACGAATAGTGATAGCCGAAAGAAAAGTGAGTGAAAACTTGGATTAGGATGATCCCCCACATCAGTTGTGGAGGAGGTGGTGATCAATTTCTAAGTGTGATAAAAAGTCGTGCTTCTTGAGCTAGCTTCTAGCTCTTGGCGTGAGAAAGGCCCAAGACCACCCAACCCAAGAGAGATTTATGCCTACTTAGGTAATTAAGGGTGGTGGCAAAAGATGGATGCACTCAAAGCCCTAAATTTGGATTATAAATGTTCATGTCAAGCCAAAGCCTCTTAGGCAAGTTTTAACTCACTCAAGTAGTATTTTGTACTCGAAAACGAACAAATATTATACTAAGGAGGTAGTTTCTGAGAAAGGACTTAAACCTTGAGGGTTAGAGTACAAACTTCCAGAATTCAAGGACAAAGATTTAGGCTGAAGCTTTCGTCTACGCCGGTTATGTCCATCAAGCCGTTTTCTACAGCTTCTCTTTACCTCATCAAACTCCACTAACTTATGGAATCTACAAGATCAAAGGGTATTTTAATAAGTTGATCAACCAATACCAGAAATTAGGCAAGGAATGAAAACTTCAAGTAATATAACAAGAAATCGACATCCACAACAAATATCCCGCGTGATTCGACATATACAAAAACGGACAGCCAAGACGACAAGAAACAAAGGGGAGAGCAAGAACTCGAAAGCAACCAAGCAATGACAGTAACGGTAAGCAGTTCTTGAAGACAATTTTGTTCAAATAACAAATGAAGAAAATTGATGGAGAAATAAGCTCATGATGAGTGATGAAAACTAACTACAAATTCTTGATCTTAACTAAGTATTAAGTAATTCAATACCTGCTACACTGTTGACAGAATCTTTGTTCTTGACCACCAACAATTACTTTGGGAGTCTTGGAGTGAATTTCACAGACTTTATGGCGCCTGTGATAATCTCTACATTTACTAAGATCAGCTTTGCATCCATCAACTAAACAAGATACAATATGGGCTCCATTAACACAAACCCTAGCTCTTTTTCTTGTAACTAAAGGTGATGTTGACACCATTGTTGATACCCTTGAATCTTCCCACATGTTCAAAGAAACTTGCCCCAAATCCCCAAATCTCCCAAGTTTCAAACCCACAAAACAATTCCCTTTTTGTTCATCACTTCCATTACTTGGCCCAACTTGAGATGAGATGTTGTGTTCACTTTCTCTCTCTAATTCCTCAAAACCCCAGGAAGTTGCTTTCAATTCCCAGTCCATAAACCTCCCTTTTTTTAGTTTCTCTCTCTCTACTTAAAAACTTGCACTACTTTTTTAGATTGCAGAAAGGAAAATCAGACTAAATACTAGTACTAGTCAAAACAAGAAATTAACAAATTGGGTCCTTGTAAACTAAGAGAAAATCAAAATCAAATGAGAAAATGTCATCTTAGGAGGAAGAACAAGGAAGTGAAAACTGTAAGAAACTTCCAATTAACTAGGAAAACTCAAGAGAAAACGACCAAATTTGAAGAGTAATAACAACCAATCAGCATATAGGGTACTTACAGATAAAAATATCAGAAAGAGAAACGATTTGGGTTTTCTAGCCATTCATTCCCTGACACTGATTCCATTAAAAAACAAGGGGAGAAAAACCAAGAGATAAGAAAAAAAGAAAGGGTAAAAGAGAAAAGCAAAGAACTGGTAGTGTTGGACTGTTGGTGCAAGTAAAAATAATAAAGAAATGAGTAAGGAGAGAAGCTGAGTGGCCTTTAACTTAACTACTGAGATCAGAGAGATAAGACAATGGAGAACTAACTATATAATGGGAGTATTATTTTGCTTACTATAGGGACAGTTCCAACTTCAGAAGAAAAAGATAGGCTAAAAAGACATTGATAGAAACTTCATGACTTCCTTGGTTAAGTCATTTTCAATCCCCCTCATCTAAATTAATACTAGTTGTATTTGTTTTAGGGTTATTTTGGGTTATGATAGTAGAAATTTTTTTGTTTGGCATTTTGCGAAGGGAGGTTTTATAGACAATGCCCAAAATTTGTTAAAAGCAAGCTTCCTAAAGGCAATTTTTAAAATGGTTAAAAGCTATATATGTAAAGAAGACGATGTCTAAACTAACGTTTGACCTAACATCACAATTAACATCGTTAGGTTGTTGCCAGGACGACCATAACAAAAAAAAAAACTATCTTTTTCTTTTTCTTTCCTTTTTCTTTTTTCATCTCGACGAAGGACAAACAGTCGCCGACCGGTGATCTTTGGCCGACGACTTCAATTTTTTCCCTCTTCCTTCTCCTTCTTCTCCTCCTTCTTTCTCCTTCCTTCGTCTTTCTTTTTTATTTTTCTTCTCTCTCTACTTCTCTCACTACTCTCGCTCTCTCTATAACATCTCTACCATAGATGTTATAGAGAGAGTAGCGAGAGAAGTAGAGAGAGAAGAAAAAGAAAGAAGTGAAAGAAAAGTGAGTGATATACACCCTCAAATTGGGCATTGCCTCTAGCCATACTTGGATCAATTTTTTTTTACAAGTCATAGATGAAACATACATTGCCTTTAACAAGTTTAGACATTCCCTATGAAATTTCCCTTTTGTGAAACGGCTTCACTTTTTAGTATTTTATGAAGCGGTTGTAGACTAACATTGATAGTTAAATGGAAGCCTGACCCAATGATAGTTGAGTTGAATTTCTTTTGTGAAAAAATAATTTTTTTCGTTGAAAGTCAAAAAATACTTAGGTTGAATTAAACATACCTTATGAAATAAAGTTATGTCCATTAGTGGAAACATAATTGTCATCAAATGAAATAAACTGAAAAGTCTAAAAAAAAAATCTCTTCACGCGTAAAGAAGAGATTCAACGTCTTCCTTTTTCTTCAACCTCAACTGGTTTACTCTCTTTTTCAAAGTAGTCCTCTCTAGTTCTCTTCTGGACATTATATTCTTCTCTTTGTGGGTTGTAAAGTAATACCTATTTATTTTGTTTTCAGTTTTATAGAATTCCTATCTCAAATGTTGAACTCTGTTAAATAAGATTCTTTATCATCTTGAATTTCTACTAACAAATTATTTGATGAACTTTTGATTGTTGGAAGTCATTATCTTTCTAAAACCAAATTTCATAATTCTCCTTAAATTAAGTGAAACTTCATTCTCTTTCCAAAATCATATTCTTTCATTTCTCTTTATAATCAGATTTTCAATTTCTTTTGTTCTCTTTAAGTCACATTCTTTTGTTCTCTAGAACTCTTTTTAAGATGTCAGCAAGCCTTCACAATAGTGCCCCAAGTACATTGCCTAATAGTATGAAGGGTGCACTTTTGTCAATTTGGTTATAGTTGTTCACTGGTAATGTGTCATTCAAACTAAGATGTACTTGTTTTAATTTGTAGGTTTGTCCATAAAAATCAAGTTTGATAATCTATTTAAGAAAGTTGGAAAACATGTTCTTTTTTGTGTTATGATCATATATAATTAGTATATATTTGGTTAGGGTCGTATAGAACAACCTTCTAAAGGTACATGTTTTAGAATAACGGTGTTAGAACCTAAAAGTGTTCAAACTTAACTGGTCAAATGTTATCACAAAATAACAAAAAGCACACTCCTTTGGTAGAACCCGAACATATCTACTAGTCCGTCGAAAAATAACCTTTTTTTTTATGGGCAATCTATGTGTACGAGACACCGTACTTAAGTTTGTAATAATTGTTCGTTAAAAAATTTCTTAGCCTATTGATCATCGAGTTT
>BEHA01001595.1:378730-394443 GCA_002897215.1 Eschscholzia californica subsp. californica
TGCATTCCTATTGTTAGAGAGATAGACAGTAGAGAGAGGGAACTTTACTAGGGTTTTCCATTCATGGAGAAACAGGGAGGGAGGAACCTAGGATTTTCCTTTTCAGAGATGGAGAAAGAGGGAGAGATGAGAGGAATTAGGGTTTCTATATTTCTTCCTTTTATTTTCCTTTTATTTGGGCGTGGGATAAGGGGTAAATAAAAAATTGGGTTTTGTTTGTAAAAGATATGAAACAGGGGTATTCACGTCAATTTCTTAATTCAGACATAAGAATTCAGATCTATAAAAACAAACATCCAACTCGGAAAATGATTCAACTAATTCAGATTCAGCCAATTCAGTTCAGCCAATTCAGATTCAGACTTGAAAAAAAAAACAAACAGCACCTTAGTTAAATCGAAAGCCCTATTTGAACTATTTTTTTTTGTTGAAATGCCCTATTTGAACTAAAAAAGTAAAAGAAAAAGACGGCGATGTGTTTTTATCCAACATCATCATGTAGATTTCGTCATGTACTGCTTACTTATACTACCAATTGGATCAATAATTACTTCTTCGACTTAAAACAAAGTTTCTCCCCCGTTAAATCTAATTGACCGAAATCTTTATTTCTCGAAAACTATTTAAAATACCCCAAAACTAAAGTATTTTTTGGATCCACATTAAGTTAATTAAGTTAAACCTTGACTAAACCTTCCATTGTTAATGACAAACACTAAATAAAGTACACACTTTGTTCCTTATCCTACAAAACCCTAGGAAAGAACTCCTCCAGGACTTGTTGAATTATATGGGTCCAAGAGACCTTGTTCCACCTTCTATTAACATTTGTCGGTGCCTCTTGTCTTTTTAATTCAAATAATTGAGGAAGTATTGAAAGAGACAACCAGGGAAGAGTGGTCGCACAAGTGGTTCTTAAACAGAAATAAGTTGGAAACTCCCCTAGGACTCCATTTTTCGAATAAATACTACAATTAGGCCAGCGTTTTGGGGAAAGCTAAATAGTTTCCGGGGTGTGAAATTTTAAAGGGAATATGCAAAATTTTGAAAAATTTCTGGGGAAACATATTTTATGGGGAATATGGTTCAAAATAAAAAACTCTCCACCTCACCTCTCTCTCTCTCCACCTCATCTTCTCTCTCTCTACCATTATCTCCCTCTCTTCTCCGATTAAATTTTCCGGCCGGCGACCATGAAAAAAAAAAAAAATTCACTCATACTCTCTCTCTCTCTCTCTAGAAACTCGCCGGAGTTTCTAGAGAGAGAGAGTGTGAGTGAATTTTTTTTTTCATGGTCGCCGGCCGGCGACCTAATCGGAGAAGAGAGAGAGAGAATGGTAGGGAGAGAGAAGATGAGGTGGAGAGAGAGAGAGAGGTGAGGTGGGGTTTTTTTATTTTTCCCTCTAACAACTTACAAAATAAAATTGTCAAACAAAATTGACCAAATTTTGACCAAGTCTTCACACCCCGGAAACTATTTTGCTTTCCCCAAAGCGCTGACCCTACAATTACTCTGAATCCTATTTTGACTTTTTTCCCGAGTTTGATTGTTTCTTTCATTGTTTTCGACCTCTCTGAACCCAATATTCCAACAAAATTTTGATACTACACATCCAAACAAACCAAACAAACGAAGATGGTTTAGTGAAATATCATTTAATATTTGCTACATATCCATTCCCCATGTGGGTTTATTCTCACACGTCCCCTCACGCGTGACATTCTTTTGAATCTAACACGTGACTTTTTTCTCTTTCGGGTGACGTAAAACACGGCTTTTAAACTTGTCACGTGTGAGCCTAACTCTGATACCACGTTAAATTTGTGGTCATCAAACTCAAAATCAATTTAATAAGTGGAGAGGAATTAGATATTATATTCTTCGTTGCTAAATACTCATTCTCCCATGTGAGACTATTCTCACAAGTGGACTATGCTGCAATCTGAAATCGACCCGTAAACCATCATTATATGTGAGAGAGTGTTGTTGCCGAGTGGGGGACCTCACTTACAAAGTTAGAAAACCTATTAAATAAGTGAAGTTGTCATTGATCAAGATCGGATGTACTTTCTCTACCCAGTACTTAATTTAATTATGGCAAACCTCGTATTTTTCTCCTCAACAAGAAAAAAAAACCTCGCATTTTTCTTAACTTTGTAACACTGCAAAGTTTTACAAGTAATACAAAGCATTTCTAATATAGCAGTTGTTTTTTCAAAAAAAAAAAAAACTTTTGATATGACCAAACATGGAGAGATTGTAAGCTACCATCTAAACTACATTTAGATATGCTTAAATGTGATCTAGTTGCTCTGATACAACCCTAACTTCACAATCTAACCTAACCAGAACCAAGAAGTTACCCCAAAATTCTCTAGTTTTTTATACAAACATTGAAGAGTGTTGAGATCAAACGGCTAAGTGAGATCTACTTTATTTATAGCAAGTAGGTATGTGTGAATGTAATAAAATGTGAAGAAGAACAAGGGCACGTGAATGCATTGAAAATAAAGCTGTTTATGGCCCCAACTCCATAATAACTATTGAGGCCAACCACAATAAAAGTAGCCAGAAAGTGAAAGGGGTAAAAAGGGTTATGGGGTTCATCAAAGTTCTTAGTAGATCTCTCAACACTGGTCTCCCCCTACCCCATCTAAAACCTTAACTTACATTACCTTCTCTCTTTCTCTATCTTTCATTTTATGGGTGATTCCTCGTGTACAAACAGACACCACTTCGTCTGTACATGTACGTCCCTGGCAGCAGGCTGGTATGAGCTAAGAGTTAGTGAGGTTTGTGATTTTACAACCTTCAAACCCTAATAACTCATGAGAGGGGTGTTATGGTGACACGATGTCATCTGAAATTTTCGAATCAATAGTTATTTTCTTTATTTACAAATAGGAAATATATTAACATTACATTTTGATTTTTATCATTATTGATTGATGTGAATTGTTGATCTGAAAAAAAGATGTATAATTAGTTCCTTAATTATAGACTAATCAAATCTAAGATACAAATACCTCCAAAATTCATGGATGGCTAAAAGAAACTAGCTAGGGCTACACTAGTAGATCCTACCCACTTGCATAAAATCCAATAAGTTCGACATGTGCAATGTTGTCAGTTTACGTCAAGCCAATGGAAATTAAATTCTGTTTTGATTACTATTTTACAAGAGGTAAAGATTACCCACTATCATCCAATCATTGATTGTTGAGGGCTTAAAGTAAAAAAAGAGGCTTCTCTTATTTGACTTAACGGTAAAGTTAACGCCATTCGGTCAAAAATTTTCAAATAAAAAAAAAGTCCCTTGATCGATCAAAACCCCCTCCTCTCTTTCATCTTTCCTATAACTTCTGTTTCATCATCTTCTTCTTCTTCTTCTTCTTCTTCAGTTTATCTTCTCTTTCTCTGTAATCTATCACCTCTATCACTACCGTCATTTTCATCTTCATCTCTCCCTCATTCTTTATCGGTTTCTCTCTCTTGTTCTCTCTTTCTTTCTCCCTCTTTTCATCTTCATCTCTTCCTCTATCGTCTTCATGATAATCCTAGGTTTAGTTTTTTTCGATTTTTTGAAACTACATTGTTTGAATACTTGAATCTACTAGTTAGCAACACAAGGAAGAAGATTTGCGAACCTTATTTGAAAGCATTTCGTCTGGAAGCGGGTGAAAATCAAGAGAGAAAGAAACCTTCAAGTGAGCTTTCCAGTCGTGAAAAGCTATTGGTGGTAAATACGGTGGGCTCAAGCCGTAAATGTCGCATAATTTGGTCTGAGCCCAACGAAAATTGGGCCAGTAGCACCATTAGCTGCTGGACCACTTTTCGGTGGGCTCGGACCAAATTATGTAAAATTTTACGGTGGGCTCTGGCCGAATTATGCAACATTTTACGGTGGGCTCGATTCGTAAATATTGCATAATTCGGCCCGAGCCCTCCGAAAATTGGGCCAGTAGCACCAGTAGCTCTGTTTCAGCTTCTTCTTCAGTTTATCTTCTCTCTCTTTTTGTAAAATCTATCACCTTTATCACTACCACCATTTTCATCTTCATCCCTCCCTCATTCTCTCTCTCGTTCTCTTTTTCTCTCTCCCTCTTTTCATCTTCATCTCTTCTCCATTCATCTTCCTCAAACCTAGGTTTAGTTTTTTGAGAGTTTGGTTATCACCAAAGTGGAAGAAGAGGAATATTCAGGAATTTGAATTTTGGAAAGATTTAGGGTTGAGATATGTAGATTGCTAATGTGGGTGACACACACCCTTAAAGTGAGTTTTCTTAAACCATTGCCATGGGGGTTCTTTAACCAAACAAGGTCAATGACTATTTACCAAGTAATGAATTCACGAGGATGCCTTTTATAAAAAATGGGAGGTCCCTATAAAACTTCTCAAAAAAATATGCAACACCCAACCGCCATTAAGGCATGAATAATAAAAAGAAAGAGAATAAACATTGAGATAATGGGATGCTTTAAAAGAATTAAATAAAGTGGCAAACCACAATAGAGATGGGGATTCTAATGCAGTTACTTGGATAATTCACATAGTATATTCCTGTTTAAGACATTGGACTTTAGTGGACTAAGGAAATTTCTCTTAACATTAATGTTTGATACAAGAAAAAACAATTATATGGAAATTAAAGAGTTTTTATGGAATATATTCTACAGAAACAAAAGATTTTTTTGTTTGGTTGTCATTTGTTATTTCGTGAAAGTGTATAATATAGTACAATTTATTTCGACGAAAAAGATTATAATATACTTCATATTCTTCAAGGAAAAGAACAAAAACGTCATTTAAAAATAAAATAAAATATAATGTGTATAAGTTCACAAAATCAAAAACATTATTTAAACATGTTCCACCAAAAAAAAAATTTTAACATAAAAAGAAATATAATGTATATATGTCCACATAATCAAACATATTAATTACTAAAGATATAAAACCTAACTTATTTTATAGTAAATAATCACAACTTTAGCAAAGTAAAATAAAATGTTAATATTCTTCGACAATAATAAACATAAAAGAAATTTAAAATTAGTTTCGTAATATCATCCTTTACTAACCCAACCTTCTTCCTTTCGGCATGAATAAGAAGTACTTGGTCATCCATAGGTCTATTAAACAACTCTTCTACTTTATGTGCATCTTTCTCATCCAACTCCGATATAATAACTAAATTATATTAACCTTTTACCAATTTGGCCCTTCAAACGTTGCCACTATTCTGCTCGCAACTTCTATCATCCTGGTCATTCCTTCATTGATACAATATTCAAAGGCTCGAGCTCGTTTATGTTTTTGTGATGATCGAAGGCTACTGTAGACATTGATGTACAAGAAGTCCATTGTTTGTTGTCATTAGTTTGTCAAAATACGACATCTAGACTTATAGTGGAACAAACAAAAACATGGAAAAATTGCGAATGAGAAAATATCGAACCTGGTAGAGAATGTACTAGTGATGAAAAGTTGCATGTTTCTACTATCCTATCACCAGTTGCTTGCTCGTTCCCTTCATAATTTTTTACAAATCATAAAATTTTAATGGTTTTCCCGCAGTCATGTAGTTGTTAGATGAGCCTGCAATATTAAGCATAAAAAATTAAAAATAACAATAAATACATGCTAGTTATGAAGTTAATTGCGTTCTAAAAAATGCATGCTAGTTATGAAGTTATTTGTATGTATTCGCCCAACCATACACTGATTGTTTGAGTCTCCGGATTAAAGTTGAATCCACTTCAGTTAAGGACTTCTCTTCCTACCATGCAATCTTTCCTCATTGTTCTCAACCTTGTCTTGATCTTTTCATGTGTAACAACCGTCTTTGTTTTTATCAAATTTCAGGTACAACACGGTTCAAAGATTTAGTTTTCCAACCATTATTGTGGTTTCTTTCCTCTTTTACAATCTCCTTCAAAAGTGTTTCAACAAAAACCTCGTCTAATCATTCGCTCCATCTTACACATTTTATTTTTGATGACTCAGATTCTGATGTCACACTAGTAACATAGTCTGATGTATATTGCATTTTTTAAAAATATCATGACAAACATTAAATATGTAATCATTCAATACAATGAAAAAGGCAAAAGAACATGAATAAAATGAAAGCTAGATTTCTCACTATGAATAAATAACGCAATCGACTAAGAAAATTAGAAAGTAATAGTTCAATTGTTTTGGAGATAATATCTAAATTATTTTTGTATCATCAATATTCTACTCAGGCAAACATCCTTCCCATATTTGTTCTGTCATGGCGTCTCTAAAAGTGTCCACACTTGAGATGAAGTTATTATTATGTTTGCGTCGTCTCCTCTGTCACTAGTTTTGCTTCGTCATCAATAGGGCGTTCATAGTGACATAAGTCACTAGGAACACAATCTGTACAAAGTTATGAAGAACATGGCATGCAATGACTACCTTTGCTTGTGTTCTAATGTCGCTAAAATTAGCATCTATTAGATATATACATATATATATATATATATATGTATGTATATATATATATATATACATATATATATATATATATATATATATATATATATATATATACAATACATAATTTTTTTCTTCAATACTCCAATAGACCTTTAAAAGATTTAGGTTTTGGGTTGAGAATAATCATATACCTCCATGTTTATTTACAATAGAAGAGTATTTATAGGTTATGGTGTCCCTTAATGTTCTAAGTGGAATCTTAGAATTATATACGTCTAACATTAGCTTGTCCACATCTCATGCAAAAACTAAAAATGAACTAGAAGAAATAGATATATACCTTAAATCGTTTTCTCTCAGACTAATTTGATTGCTTTCTTCCGAAGATCTTGAGCTTCAATTGTGCAGTTTCTACTTGAGACACCCGAGCAATCGGTTCAATCTTCGACTCTTTAAGTTAGCTAAAACTTAGTTGAGTAGTGAAAATGAGAATTTTTTTCTCAAATTTGACTTTATAGATAGCTGGGAATTGATTTTCTATTTATATCTTCTGTTTGATGTCGTCAAAGACAGAAATCTTCTTGAAAGTTTTGCCCACTTATTTCTGTTAATTCAATGTCCTTTTCTAGAGACTGCCATAATCACGATTCTATTCAAAATATGATTCCTAAAAAAGGACAAAAAAACAGAAACCATAAACTGAGAGAGATTCCTAGATGAAAGTCTGTCCCTTTTGGGACTCCCATATCCATGGTCGTGGTCTGCCGATGGTTTTATCGGGCCCAACTCTAGCATGGCCCGGGCAATGTGCCCGACCTTTGTTTTCTTTATCCGACTCTTAGCCTGACCCTTTTGGATACTTTTGGGAAGATCTAATCTACTCCATCTTATCCCATTCCTTCAAGTCAGATCTTCTGATGTACCGAGTCGATCCTCTTTTGCGTAACCCATTGTAGGATTCGGACGTCGTTAGCTGCGAGCGATCCAAATGTCCCATAGATCGGAATTGGTTTCTAGCTAATGTAACGATCCATAACATGTTTGGACTAAAGGATCTTCATCATTTGTCATGTCTGACAAATTGTGCGCGTTGCCAGCTTGATCGAAAGACATCTCTTCAACTATTACAATAAATGGAAATAAATAAAGAGAGATAACATAAATATATCAACAACCCTAATTTTAGTGTATCCAATCCATTTATATCTTGGATATATGTATGAGAATATTTCCCCTGATTTATATGTTACCTTTATTAGCCTCTTGCAAATTGAACGGAGGATCAAAGTGAAAGTTCAAATTGAATAAATTTATGAGACTGAAACTTGATGAAACGATTCTTCGAAAAAAAATCACAAACTTTTGTTTGGTGTAGATCGATAAAAATATTAAGACAGTAATAACGAGCAAACATGACATAATCACACTTGATTCAGAAGCCATTTAAAAATATACGCTTAACCAGATTAAATTTAAAAACCCTTTGCACTTAATGACTTTAATCACAATGGATCCAGAGTCCCATGGAAAAAACACGACTAGTTTGTTATGACTAACCAAGCAAAATCACAAGCAGGGAGGCATCTGAAAGATTTAGGTTTTGGATGAGGAAAACCATATACCTCCATATTTATTTATACTAAAAGAGAATTACAATGGATGGAAATAAATAACGTAAATGTAGAAATAATCTTAATTCTAATGCATACATATCTTGGAGATATATATGAGAATATTTCCTTTGAATTTCTTGGGTAGGTATATTTGACTTGAATACCTCTTTTACCCTTATTACCCTCCCGCAAATTGAACGGAGGATCAAACCAAAAGTTCAATTTGGGAAATAACTTCATGGGGAGAAACTTCAGGATACGATTCTTCGACATATACTTCATTATATTGGATTGGTTGTTAAGAAGCTTTTGTTTGGTGTAGATAACACAAATAACCAAGTAATTTAGGACAGTGATAACGAACAAACATGACATAATCACAACGGATTTAGAGGTCATTTAATAAAAAGGTTGCACTTAGTGAGCATAACCACTTTAGGTTCAGAGGCCCATGGCAACAAGATTGCACTTAGTGAACATAATCACAACGGATTCAGAGGTTCATGGAAAAAAATAATCAACGTCAAAACTGAGGTAATAATCAACGACCGAGAAGATTTCCCAACTGGGAAGAAACAAAATAACAACTCCTGCCAAAATTGCCCCTTTTACGATTCTTTTATGATACCGATTTTCCATCAACACATAACTAACTTGAATAAGACCATTAACATGAACCGAGTAACACTATGAAGATCATCCTGAATATCTTTCCTTAGATTGATTATGATCTATTTACTAGCAACTACTCCCATATAATTATCATCCAAAATACGATTTGTTGAATCAAATATAATGAGAATATCTCATTACTAAAAAAAAAATTAGGATATTAACCTAATTTAATTGAAACTGGTAAAAAAAAATTTAATGATTCTGGTGGACGATAGTCATTGAAGCGGCTACTGCCGCCGGTTAAGCGGAAGCAAAATATGATCGAAACTATACTCGTTTGAGTTTTCTAGGCTCAGATACCATGAAAGATTTGGGTTTTGGATGAGGAAAAACCATATACCTCCATATTTATTTATACTAAAAGAGAATTACAATGGATGTAAATAAATAACGTAAATGTAGAAATAATCTTAATTCCAATGCAGACATATCTTGGAGATATATATGAGAATTTTTCCTTTGAATTTCTTGGGTAGGAATATTTGACTTGAATACCTCTTTTACCCCGATTAGCATCAACCTTACACTCCAAATTAAACGACGTTAAAAATGACGATCGTTATAAAATTTTAAGAGTTTTAAACTCAACCTCAGTCCGTAGCAGCCAACACCTATCATCCTAGATAGGGTTAGATATAAAATTTTAAGTGTTGAAACTAGTCACTTATCAATGACTTGTTGCCCATTGAACCTAAAACTAGTCATTTCCTAGTGTTAGGTTGGGTTGCCGTCAATGGTGACTTTTGTGTAAAGAGTTTCAACCCCATCTCTCTAGATGTAAAAGTTTAAACATATCTCTCGTTAGAGATTTGATAAACGATGTTTGCATTTTGCAAACGTAACACTATGTAACTTTATTGCTCATACCAAACAATAATTAAGGAAATACTATCTGCATCCATCTATGCAACTTTATTAAAAAGAAAAATATAACTTGCAAAAATCTTACCAACTATTACATCATACACAAAACTACACTAACCATGACGTATTCAAATGCCTAACTTCTGTATATACTTTATTGTTTTAGAAAGGAACATTAAAATTACTTATTGCTTACCCATTCGATCAACCCACAGGTAATTCGAACATATATCAGACGAGGCATCTATGCAAATTGAAGTAAATGATGGCCTATTTTTTGTTCTATCTTAAGCAACACAAGGGAGAAAGTTTTCTAAGTATTTTTACAATTATAAACATCACGATCTTGTTAGGATACAATATATTCCAATAAATTGACATCCCAAATAGACTCCAATTAGACCTTCATGCATATCGTAGTTATAGTTATATATCTCACCCACAATTTTGGATATCCTCGTTATATGATGAAATTTTTTGTAAAATTTATCAAAGTTTCCCTCAAAATAAAGAAACAAAAGGAAAAAGAACTTGCCTGTATATAGTTTCTGTAGAAACCAGATCTGTTTTTGTCAATTTGGGCAACCAAACGTTGTCCGAATCAAGATCAGGATGGAACATTGTATTCGTCTCGTCGAGCTCTTGAATTTAGACATAAAGTTTATCAAAATCCGATTTCATATGAATGAGTTATCATTGATTTACTTGGGAAAAATATAGGGATAACTACAGCGTGTAGTTTTATTATTAGTACCATATTGGAAAAATAAGGAAAGTTGTACTTCCTTATATAGACTTTTCCTTGTGTTACTAATAATAGATTGGTTGGGATGATGGGATGCTTGGCGTGGTGCTTTAGAGGCGCCCGCACGTACGCCTCTAAAGCACATTGGGCGCTTTAGAGGTGCCCGAATGCACCTTGCACTTTGCACGTACGCATCCTCGCGAGGAGTGATTGGATTTTACGATTATAGATATGATCTGACGGTCAGGATATTTGGCGCTCTTAAGATAGATCTGTTGATGATCTAACGGTGGGCGTTCAATGCGCGAGATCTTAATAGATCCGTTAAGATCTGACGGTCAACATATGGCACCCGAAAACCAACAGCCATATTCATCTATAGGCACCCATACGAAGTGGTGTCAATACCCCTATAAATACCATAAGAATTCAGCAAACAAATCATTAGTTTTTAGCATTTCTGAGATATGATCTGACGGTCAGGATATTTGGCGCTCTTAAGATAGATCCGTTGATGATCTAACGGTGGGCGTTCAATGCGCTAGATCTTAATAGATCCGTTAAGATCTGACGGTCAACATGGCACCCGAAAACCAACAGTCATATTCATCTATAGACACCCATACGAAGTGGTGTCAATACCCCTATAAATACCATGAGAATTCAACAAACAAATCATTAGTTTTTAGCATTTCTGAGCATTCATTTTTAAGCATTAGAGTTTAAGGATCGTTGTTCAGAAGTTCATATTACTTACAAAGTTCGTCAGACTATCATAACTAAGAGGTACCCTCTTTACTCTGATAGGTAATCCGTTTTATCCTGGGAGACATACACCATTACTTTTGGTACTGATATACAGGGCGTAAATTGTCTTACGGACAGAGGTATCCTCGACTCGGATATTTTACATTTTTTTTTTCTTTTTATAATTACTGTTGTTATCTTAATTGTTAGAAGATAATTCTTTCTCCGATTTATCAGATAGAAAGATAATTAAAACTGGGTGTACTCTGTTTTGTTAAACATAAAGATTAAGAACTATTGATGTAGACGCAGTGAAATTAAAGAAGAACAATAAAATAAACGAAGAACGGTAAAGAAAACGATAAATAAACTAAAACTTAATTAACTTCAATGGTTTTTCTCTCCAATGTAAAAAATAAAATAGACTAGACCTCCTTTTATAGGATAACAGACTTTCCTAGATAGACTCAAACTAGGATTCCTAAATAATAAAATACTTAAAACAAAGAAACTTCTACATAAAGAAATACCAATTTAAAGTAACTTCCTAATCCTATACTAATTAGGACCACTATTGTGGCAGACCGGGACGTGGGCACGCGTGGACGTGGGCCCACGTGTTATGCGCCTGTATCAGCACCCCGTTCCCCAGAAGGTTCGTCCCGAACCGAATTTTGGATGGAGGTAAGTTCAGTAGATCCTTCTGCAATCGGCAACAAGGTGATAATCTTCTTCTTCCATGGAAACTCATAAACATTCAAACGTCCTTTGTAAGTAGCATCCACATCTGATTGCCAAGGGCGTCCCAAAATAATATGGCATAGATCCATGTCGGTAGCATCACAAGTAATGTCAGATAAATAAAAAGAGTCAATAGAGAGTGAAAAGGTACACATGCGATCAACACGTGTAGCAGTACCGGATGGAATCCAAGCAGTACGATAAGGATGTGGTTTTGGAATAGTAGGAATACCCAAGTAAGCAACTAGTCTAGATGAAATCAAATTCTCCACACAACCATTATCAATAACGATAGTACAAACTTTGTCCAAAACCGTACCTAGTGTAACAAATAAATTTTTCCGTTGAGAATGATCGGGTTCAAGTGGAGTAAAAAGTACCCTACGAGTTACTAGCATAACACGGTCACCTGAATCAGGGTCAATATTGACATGATCGACCTCCTCACGGTCTGAATCCAATTGAGTATGTTTCTCCA
The DNA here is from genome assembly GCA_002897215.1 of Eschscholzia californica subsp. californica. Classification (NCBI taxonomy): domain Eukaryota; kingdom Viridiplantae; phylum Streptophyta; class Magnoliopsida; order Ranunculales; family Papaveraceae; genus Eschscholzia; species Eschscholzia californica. Next base: position 391,061 of record BEHA01001595.1, read on the forward strand.
CTAAGTTTGCTTTACCACGTAACGGGCAATTATTAGAATAATGACCTGTTTCAAAACAACGAAAACACTTACCCGGAGGTGGTTTTTTATAAGGATTCTCAGTAATATTCTTAGATCCGTCATCCGTTGGTTTTGATAGGTCGGCATCATCTGGATGTGGTCGAACATAATTGGGACGATTGTAGTTCCCCCGATAGATTGAACGAGAATCGGACTCAAAAGAACGAGCCACACTAATACATTCAAAGACGGAAGAGAATGGACGGAGGTTGACAAGATCCTTAATGTCACCCCGAAGGCCATCTTTGAATTTTTCCAATTTCATGGATTCTGTATCGGGAGATTAAGCCGAGTACTCAAACGCTGAAACTCGGAAGCATATTCTTCAACTGAACGTCGACCCTAACGACAACGAAGATATTCCAAACATAATTGATTTTCGTAATCAGGAGGGAGGAAACGTGCCATCATAAGCGGTTTAAGTTCAGACCACGAGGATAAGGGAGGAAGATTTGATAATCGCCGTTGTTCAGATTCCTTTTTCCACCAAGTTAGAACTGTTTTTGAAAGATATCCGGTAACACATCGTACCTGTTCTTGTCCGTGTACCTGCATAACATCAAAGAAAATTTCCAATCGGGCAATATAATCCAAGAAGTTTTCGATGTTGATGGAACCGTCATATGCCGGGACGTCCATTCGTATACGGTACGAAGAATAAGCTGGTTGAGGATCATGATCTTCATCGGGATGGTGGTCGTCGGGTTCGGTATGAATGGGACGTGTTGGAGGAGCTGTACGATTTCGTTGCATGGATCTATTAAGGTTCGGTTCTCGGTAGTTGAAACGGGTATTAGATCGATCGGGTTCATAAGATTGGGTTCGGTGGTGAAGACGAGGTTCATTACGGTACAGTGGATAGTCGGGTTCATCGAGGTGGGTTCGGTGTTGGACACGAGTTTCCTCTCGGTTATGGTGTTGGGTTAATGGGAATTCAGGTTCTCGATTATGAGGAAGAGATGGGAAATCGCTGGGTCGTTTGATGAAAGATTCAGCTAGCCAGGTTCGGGAAGGTGGATAGTTGTCGGAAAAACGTTGAACTTGGTGGGTGAGGGGTTCCGGTTCTCGGTTTTGAAAGGGTTGGTGGGTTTCAGTTCGGTGGTTTGAAGAAGAGGCACCTCGGTTTGGTGTGAGGTGGGGAGATATGGCTTGAGAGTGTTGGCGAGTGGGTGTTTCATTGTTGTTTCTCGAGTATTCAAGGTCACGATTTGGTTGGTGAGTTTCGATTGGGAGGGTGGTTGGTGAGTAGTATTGCCGAGGAGTATGGAGGGGGTATGGTTGGGTTGTACTCGGGTTGGTAATGGATTGGTGAGAGAACGACTCGGGTATGGTTAATGTGTGTTGACGGTGAAGGAGAAAGGTGGTGTGGTTGGAATGGTTGTAGGGTTTGTGTATGTTAATGGGAAAATCGGTGAGAGTGGTGGTGTAGGGTTGGTGTGTGAACAAATCGGTGGTAGGATTGTAGTCGGGCATGGGTTGGTGATAGTGTGACCGAATAGGGGTATTGGGATTGGTGTGGTGATGTCAACGGTTGTGTTGGTGGTGGTTGGAGGTGGTTGTTGTGATGAGGTTTGAATCGTAGTAGAAGAGGAAGGAGTGGTGGTGGAAGAGGGAGACTTACATATGCCTTCGAGTTGTTTAGATAACTTCATGATGGACTCATTGACTTGATCGAATCGATGACTGATATGGTCGAATTTTTCCACGTTTTCCTTCTTGTAATTCTCAAAAGCTTCTTCCAATTTTGTAACCGAGGATAACTTCTTGTTGATGTTGTCCCATTCGGAGGCAAAAGTTGGTGTCTTCTCTTTAGTTGTTGTAGCAGGAACGGTAGTATTAACCATTGTGATTGGTTAAAAAAAATATGGCTCTGAATACCACTTGATGTAGACGCAGCGGAATTAAAGAAGAACAATAAAATAAACGAAGAACGGTAAAGAAAACGATAAATAAACTAAAACTTAATTAACTTCAATGGTTTTTCTCTTCACTGTAAATAATAAAATAGACTAGACCTCCTTTTATAGGATAACAGACTTTCCTAGATAGACTCAAACTAGGATTCCTAAATAATAAAATACTTAAAATAAAGAAACTTCTAAATAAAGAAATACCAATTTAAAGTAACTTCCTAATCCTATACTAATTAGGACCACTATTGTGGCCGACCGGGACGTGGGCACGCGTGGACGTAGGCCCACGTGTTATGCGCCTGCATCAACTATTCTCTTAAAAGAGAACCAGGGAAACAACAGTTTCCAATGCAATACACCATTATTATCGTAAATAGAAAATTGATAATTGACCTCCTCAATTATCATCAATTTCTTTCACAAATTTAATTACCAGAAAACAAATTATCCAATAGTTAATAAAAATGGGTAACTTCAAGTTTAAAACCAACTTATACACTGAGCCAACAACCCATGAATTAATCTCTCTTCCTTCCACCGAATTTGAATAGTTGAATAATTCTTTGCGCCAAATAATCTTCAATTTGCTTTTTGTCATAAAACAGTAAAAGTCTCTATCCCTATGAAAACTAATGCTTTAAGATTGTTATTAAATTTTTCTTTGATCAACAAATAAGAGGGATAGAGAATAGAGGTTTGAAACGTGTACTAGGTACACTTTCCTTAAAGCATTATTTGCTTCCTCTAACTCGAGATTATTTGAAGGTTACAAGGCAAATTGCTTCCCAAGATATGCCAAGCCTTTGTGAAACTACACCAAGTAACTTGTGGAGATTTCACTTAAGGAGCATTAGAACATATTGAAGATGACAAAGGTTTTCCGACACAGTTTCTACACTTTGTTTTATTCATATCCTAGTTTGTTTAGAGAAAATTTTATTTATAGAAAACAAAGAGACATTTTCCAAGTAGAAAATCCTTTCACAAAAAGAGATATCTCTCTATATAATTTATCAAACGATATAACTATTAGACATAAATTTCAAATTCAAATATTATAAAAATTAATTTCTGATTTTATAAAATAGATTACTTAATAACTTGTCCGAAATTCCAACAATTAATAGACGATGAATGTTTTAAAACAAGTTTCAACCTTGGAAGCCTTTTGAAAAATGAGATTGAGATGAGAAGAAATGATCCGAAAAAGAGAAACAGAAGACACTTCCTAACAAGATTTAGGATTTCGGGATTGTGTAGAGTGAGGTGAGAGAATAGAGAATTGGGTGCTTCTAAAGGCACCAGGCCAAAAGGCTGTTAGCATCCGGAAATTTTATTGACTCGGGTCAATAGCCATTGACCCGAGTTCTCTATAAGCACCGGTTTTTAATGTGGGTGACATTCACCTTC
>BEHA01001595.1:402983-449171 GCA_002897215.1 Eschscholzia californica subsp. californica
TATTTTATGCTAATTTGGTTAGATCATTAAATTTTGAAGGATTGGGTGTTTCAATATCAAACAGAATATTGAGTTACTATTCATCATGAAGAGCAAGAGTTTTAAATGAATAATTTTTTGAAAGATTGGGTTGTTTGATGGAGATGATGAAATTCATTAAACCCTTATTGGTTTCTTGATGAGATGATTCCCTTTAGGTTTTGGTGACAATTTGATTTGGAAGAAAAGTTAAAAGCAACGAAGGTTTAGAGAGAGAAAGAAGAAAGGGCAACAGGGAAGGTTAAAAGAGAGTAAAGAAAGAAAGGCCAGTTTGGGAAAAGTGTAAAACTGATAAAAACACATTTTGAATCCATATTGCCACATAGGATCCACCTCAATCTGGACCCTTTTTCCAGATTTTGGGTTGTAAGGGTAGCATTTCTCTAAAAGGGCACCATGACATCCTCCAACATACATCCACGTGGTGCCCCTTCATGGTATTTGAAATTTCATACACCACCCGAATTATCACTTCAATCCTTAATTTCCAGCACATTATATAATGCCCCTTGCCTCATACCTTTATTGCAAATCACCCCTTTACGAACTTGAGCATATCCCTAAAACGTGTTTGGAAGGTTGACTAAACTCATCATAGATTGAACCATGTCTAATAATGTGCGGTTTCTCCTTTCAGAAACTCTATTCATCTGTGCTGTTTCAGGCGGAGTGAGTTGGTATATTACTCCGTAACTCCTAAGATGATCATCAAATTCTTGACTCAAATACTCACCACCCCGATCAGATCGGATGGCTTTTGTTTTATTGCCAAGTTGATTCTCTACTTCGTTCTGAAATTGTTTAAACATTTCAAACGACTCACATTTATGTCTCATCAAGTATATGTAACCATAACGAGTGAAATCATCCGTGAACGTGATGAAGTAGCTAAAGTTACCTCCTGCGGGCGTACTCATTGGTCCACACATATCCGTGTGTATGATTTCTAATGGTTCTTTGGTCCGTTCTCCTTTTCTCTTAAAGGAGGATTTTGTCATTTTACCCATTAAACATGATTCGTATGTGTCGCATGACTCTAAGTCATACGATCCTAGAAGTCCATTTGCATGAAGCTTCTCCATGCGTTTTAGATTAATGTAACCCAAACGACAATGCCAGAGATAACTTGGTGATGTAGGACAGCAATAGAACTAATGTAGGACAGTAATAGAAGTTGGAAAGTTGCTGTTTTAGTTGTCCAAATCCAAAGTCTGCATTTATGTTTTCATGTTTTCTGTTTTGTTTGTTAGTTCCCTAGGTTATTTATTGTTTTCTAGTAGTCCCTAGGTGTCTTTGATGCATATAAGCAGTCCTAGTAAGTTGTTATGATCATTCTATCATTTTATCAATTATCATTTGAGTTTCTACTCTATTTTCTCTGGTGGACTCCAGAATTCTATCAATTCCAAAACTTACGCTGGTAAGTTTCGTTATCTTCAAGCTTACGTGCTAAGCTTGTTCTTTGTGCTGCGTCACTTGGGTTTGAATCATCTGATCGTAGTCTCTTGGTTTCTATGTTAAAGACTTCGTTCTCTATACCCATCATATAGAGACCGTTGTATAACTCAACACTGGTATAAACCATTTCACCTTTATATAAGGAACAACGTCGGTTTTTAATAATAGAATACATCCCTTTTTGTCTAACACTGAGACAGAGATAAAATTTATAGAAATAGCAGGTACATAATAACAATTATAAAGTTCTAAAACTAGACCAGTTTCTAAAAGCAAACTATAGGTTCCTACAGCTTTCGCAGCAACCGTTGCTTTATTCGCTACCCGTGGGACCAACTCCCATTTTAGTCAAATATTTGATTCCCTTAAGCTCATGCACATCGGAGATAATATGAGCACCATATCCAGTATCAAATACCCATGAGAGGGAATCAACTATATTTGCGCAGTTAACTTCAATAACATAGATACCTAGGTTGGAATTGTGAATTCCTTCCTCCTTCCATTTGTTCCTCTGAATCAATGAAAGTTCCTTTTTGATACAGACAATCCAATGCCTTTCCGGGTTGCCTTGGAAGTCCCGTACTTGCTCAACCACGATCTATTTTGGGACATGTCCCTTAATCGTTGGATGATTGTGTGCGCATCCATCTTCCTGAATCTCTTTTGAAGATTAGGTTCCACGGTGGCCAACATAAGACATGTTACTGAAAACGATTTCATCCAGATACCTTTGGCCTGCTTTTGTTCCTCAACCGTTGAGGTCGTAGTTATTTTAAGAATCGGGGTATCTACTACGCTTTCTTTGTTTGTAGATCTGAGAACACTTCTCAATTTCTTCTCCTAATCTTGGAAGTTATTCATGTTCAATTTGTCCTCATCGAGGGTTGAACATAGGTTGAAAAGGCTATCTTTTGCCATTGTAAAACGACATGAAACAGAAAAAGGATTTTGCTAAGTATTACATTCGATATTTCGCAAAAAAACTCTATTTTGCCACACTATTCAAGAAAACCATACCTAGTTGAATAATGCGATTTCGAGATCCCATTTCTCAAAGATTAAGCGGACTAGGGCCCTGCCCTTAATCCCTTCGATTTGGGTGAGTAAACTACTTTATTGATCATACACTATGACTCTCGATTGAGAGTTTACATGTTATATATGATATCCATCCTTTTGCCTCGAGTATCCAGAACTCTTTTGCTGATCTCGTTGAGTGCAACCATTTAGACGTGTAGGCCTCGGCCATAGGCCTACCCGCATTGTCCCAAGGTAGAGATGACACCCTGCAAGGCAGACCCACCATCAAGAACAAGGGCTCAACAAGTGTCTTAATCTAGTAGGCCCCTTATGGGCAGTCCATGTTGCATGGTCGACCCTCCTCTTGGGCCCAAAACACCCCTTTGGTGCCCCGACCCAAAATCCCTTCATTCAGGCCTTTTGTACTATCTTTGCCTAAACCTCTTTTAGGCCTTTTGGACATTTCTTAGGGTCTCCCCATGTATATATGTCTCATTCCTCCAGTCATATCTTTCAATCAAGTTGACACTCTTTATGTAACCCGTTGTAGGATCCAGACGAAGTTAGCCGCGAACCACTTCGTGATTCGACGATCGTAGTTGGTTTCCTCATCAATTGTCTTATCCGACAAATTGCTCGCATTGCATCCTTGGTCGAAAGACATTTCTTTCAATTCAAACACTTCAACATGGAAAAACTAATGTGACAATACAAAATTTTCTTTCTCTCTCGAACTCACAGTGTAAAAAGACTAGAGAACAAAGCAGATTTAGAGAGAGAGAGTAAATGAAGATGAAGAAACTTTTGTTTAGAAATAAGATGTCTTACTCCATAACCAAGAAAAAATGGGTGTGTTGAGTTTAGGTTACTGTGTTAGTTACCAAAAAAGACGGGAAAAAGTATAAAATGATGATATTGTTGTTTATTGGATGGTTTAAACTGAAGGTTCAAAAACACTGATCCTTCCATCCCATTTTATTTGGGTGTTACTCTTTATGGATGTGTCAAAATATCTGTCAACTTTTCTTAAATAACACATTTAACTACTGATATAATAATGACAATGGTGATAGGGGGACTTCCTAGTACACTCCCTGGTGTACTTCCCCTAATAGGACAAAGGGTATTTTAGTATTTTTGCAGTCTGAAAAGACCAAAAGAACACTTGTCTTATTACCAAACTCAGTTATGAAGTATGTTTGGGAGTACACCTGGGAGTCCCCCAATCATTTTTGAATGATGAGTAGTCCATTCTTTACTATGATATGATTAGGTTTTTTTTTTTTTTTTTTTTTTTTTTTTTTTTTTTTTTTTTTTTTNNTTTTACGTATATTCTACAATTTAATTGTATGCAAAACTTAAGGATATTGTCCACTATTAGTAACTTATGTTTGGTAAAAAGAATATCACTAAAATATTCTAGTGTTAAGGGTGGAAATACATTATTCTAAATTAGTCTCCCTTCTCTCCTATATATATAAATGGAGACAAACTAATTCTTGTAAAGTTGTCAAGAAAATACTAGTAGAGTCTAAGAATTAAGAGAGACAAAGTAAGAAGGTGAGCCAGTCTAAAGGAATAAGAAAGGAATCACTGAGAATCAAGCTATGTCTCCGTTTAGTTTATATTGTGTTTTGGATATATATTCAAAATTAAATTTTATATAATATATTTTTTTATGTTTGGTATCAGAGCAAGGTTATGAATCTTGATGTCTATATTCTAGTTGATTGAATGTTTTGAGGATAGACGAGTACTAAACCCTGTGTTTGTCTTTGTTATGGGAAAGACTTTACTTTTGTGGATCAATTGGTTGGTGGTTCTGCGCACACCCATTGGTTGGTGATCCTGAACACGTATAAGAGAAGATGATTAAGCCACCAACCCTCTGATGCCTAAGTTAATATAATTTCAGCTGGTATGAATATCAGGTTCAAGATATGCTAATAGCCTAATACTATATGTCTTGTTTCACACCTTATGTCGTGTAAGGTGATCAAGTTGCTTCCACCTGTCCCCCGGGGTGAAAAGGGGTTTACGTGGATGCACAAAGGTAAAGGGGAAGTGTAATGATTATTTTCACCTGCATACTGGAAAATGTATGAGGGAAAATTTTATTAGACGCAAAAGATAAAATGCAAAACATATTTCTTTTTCCAGAAGAAAATCGAAAAATGGCTGAGCCGAAAATGGTAGTTGTTCGTTAACATGTTTCTTAACCAACGCTAAAATCTCAAACATTTATATTTCATTTTCCTCGACCCAAATTGAGAAGTGCTTAAGCCAAAAAATGTCTGTCAATTTGTTTGTCACATGCCAGGGTAAAATACAACATAGGATATTCCTTTTCTCCATAAGGAAATTTGACAAGTACCCAAGTCAAAATATTTACATATTCCTTCGACAATGTTCTCATGTACAAAGAAAATCCAAAAATGTCGAATCTGCAAGGCAAAATGATAGTTGAAAATTAAATTGTGATGAGAAACAATGATTTCAGAGAGACAAAGTAAAAAATATATAAATGAAGTTCTAGTTTTGTTTTTTCGAAAAAAATGCCGTAAGAAAACACAAAGAAACTTGAATATGAAATAGATTGTTTGATAAAAAACAAACATATGAAGATGTAAACAAGTTTCAACCTGAGCTTCTTAGGCTTCCATTGAAATACGAAACAAACACAACAAAAAAGAAAAGAAAAACTATTTCCATCAACGCTATTAATAGAGATTCAAACTTGAGAAACGAATTTCAACTTATAAACAGAATAATATCTTACACTCTTGTTTCAAAACAAAAATATGTAGTTCTGCCAAAAAACACCATTAATAATGTTATTAAGTTTGTCTTTGCGCGTACCAGATACACTTTCCTTGAAGCATTATTCGCCCCCTCTAATTCGAGATTACTTAAAGGTTACAAGACAAATTGCTTCCCAATATATGACAAGCCTTTGTGAAACTACACCAAGTAACTTGTGGAGATTTCACTTAAGGAGCATTAGAACATATTGAAGATGGCAAAGGTTTTCCGACATAGTTTCTACACTTTGTTTTATTCATATATATCCTAGTTTGTTTAGAGAAAACTTTATTTACAGAAAAAAAAAGACATTTTTCAAGTAGAAAATCCTTTCACAAAAAGAGATACCTCTCCATATAATTTATCAAAAGATATAATTATTAGACATAAATTTCAAATTCAAATATTATAAAAATTAATTTCTGATTTTATAAAATAGATTACTTAATAACTTGTCCAAAATTCCAACAATTCCCCACTTGAAAAATTATTAATAAAACTCATTTGCCAAACTAAATATATTAGTATTAGTGCATAAAGTATGGTATGTTTCGATTTGAATCATACCTTACTGCATAAATATATTAGTTTACAAAGTTTTATCGAAATCCCAGGTAGCTTGTACCTTTGAACCTTGTGATAAAAACGGTAACAACGCACACAAAATACATTTGTTCTTTTGCTCCACACTTTTCTTGCTTAACACTTATATGGCCATGTGCTTCTTGGTCTAATGAACTGCCCTTACATAAACTCTAAATCTAATGAGAGGCGGCACCACCTCTAAGTTCACATAGTTGAAGTTCTTCCAGTATCTTTGCTACTTTAGAAATACTTGTCTTTGACTGAACTTCATTAAGAGTTTTAAACTCAACCTTAGTCCGCAGCAGCTAACACTTATTGTGACGCCCCGTGTTCTGAATCACGGTTTGCCAGGCAGTTTATAAAAGAAACTAGGTCTAAGTCTCGCTTAAACGGAGTTTCTAAAATAAACCAAAGCCAAACACTTATCTCCGATAACAAACCAATAAAATGAAGCAACAGAAATCTAAAAAGAAATCATGTTTTCTGAAAACGAACTAAAAGTCAAACGGTCAAGACTAAATTTGGACAGAGTCTCCTCTGTAAATTGAGACAATCAAACCTGAAAAACCTGTCAAACATTTATATATATACTCACATAAACTTCATATAACACACATTGAAGTCCAAACTCCAAACATCTCACACGTAACTAAATACTACAGTGATACATATATAAGGTTCGTTCTGTTATAATATACATAACTTGAAAATATCAAAAGCTGATCGATCTTACATCAGAAATTGCTCACAGGCAGTATGAGATCGATCTAAGTATATAGTACCTGAACAAAAACAAAAGAAGGAGTGAGATAACTCGAAAGTCAGCTCAGTAGGATACCCAGACATCCTACCCGCACCACACACATCAACATTTTATTATATCAATAGTTTATATATGTTACATATATACAGAGATATCCATATGCACATCAAGCAAGGCGATATAGCAAGATAATTCTTCTAGCTTACCAAGATCACGACTGAATACGTCCTCAGTCGGGGTCACCTACTATTCGGCTAGGAAGAACCGTTCGGCCTTTGTTACTATGTAGGCAGACGGCGCCTTATCGAACGTTTGACTACTGCAGTGTACACATGGATCCACGTAATACCCCGGTAAGAGCTTCCGTAACTCTCCCTTCATCATCATCGCCCATCGGGCAGGCTTGTGATCTCAATACGCATCGAATAGTAAATCTCACCCAAACAATGATACGCTTAGAATATGTCATGACTTACCCAGACGACTATAAGAGCATCGTCGTGTAGCAGAGCCATATACCCACGGCGATACAATTATCTCATCTTGAGGCGCGTCCTATCTCCGACCAGATCTGACGCTTCCTCGCAAGGTAACTCATTGACCATTCGAAGAATACCCAAACATATGCATGAACCTATAATAGTATTAAATGATCTGATAGGCTCCCAAAGCTACAAGAACAGAGCCCTCCTAAAGGTCCCATCAACCAAAAGAAGAAGAGCGTTCTCATGTCTCAAGGTAGGGTAAACCCTGTTTAAAGCCAAGCTTTTACTAATGTCCACTTTCAGGAAATTAGTATTTTCTTATTAAGAAAACTCGGGTAAACACCCTCTCTTATTTCGGTGAAAACATTGTAAGTATCAATCACAACAGAATTCAAACCACACACACCAGTGGTTTAGCAGAACAAATAAACAAGCATGGCATTGGGTCAGTCCCCTAATCACTCCAAGGGTCGGAATACCCCAACTCCCATCCTCTCCGGACCCCATTCCGGGTAAACTAGAATGGTCGTTACCAAACGGCTGGCCACGCACCGAGTGTAACCCTTGACATAATTCATGACTAATCCATAACATAAAAATAAACAAAGGGACCAACCAATGCCCGTGGTAAAACAACCATTACACGTAACACAGATCAAGCGATTCCGCCTCCATGTTATACACGCAGCTCAAGCGATTCCGCTACCACGTGTTTACAATTCACACAAAACGATCACACAGATCAAGCGATTCCGCCTCCATGTGATTATTTTTCAGAAAAATCAATTTGTTTTGAAAAGAGAAACATTCATAACATAGAGCACACCACATACATTAATATCATACCATATCATGTCATAAATAGAACTAGAGAACTATAAAAAGAAGAAAATGGCTAAATATATATATATATATAGGTGAAACGGGGATTACCCGTGCTCCAAGTAAGATTCATAGGATCCTACCTCAAATATAATACACCTCAGGTTCAGTATTATCCTCCACCTGAGACTCGGATTCTTCGAAGACCTCTTCTACGTAGTATTCACTTCCTTTTGCAAGTAAGAAGAAACAAGATGGCCAATTGACAATTAGAAAATTGTCCGAGGAGATCCTGCAATCTCATAAGATGCTCAGATGCATGAGAATGAACTTATGAACGATATAAGATTCAGTATATAGCTCCACCGAATACTTAACTCGCGTCCTAAACAACTGGACAAGTCCATATAATCTTATTCGTAATTTCTAAACCATCATATCATATAGACCTTGACCATATGAATTTTCTTAGCCAAATCATCTATATAACAGTGAACCCGACATATAATAGATACCCATTATATACCAAACTATTCCAAAACTGTTCGTTATACAGAAATCGACTATTAGAAGTAATTCGGTAGCACCTCGTCTGCATATGGGTAACCCAAATAAGTCCAAAAGATTATAAACGAGTCCCAAATCATAAAATCATTGAAAGAACTTAATAATTAACTATTCCAATAGCTCCAATATATGAACCCACTAAAAATTATACCCGACTATATAGCTTCTGATATATATATTACCATCCAATATCTCTCAAATTGGGACGAAACTAAAAAAAATTGAACCGCTAGAAACGCAGATGAAGTTGAATAGAGTTACTTGGAAGAAACGACACAATTTTCCGACTACCGACGACAAACTAATTGGACCCGAAAAATCGAGGTTTTATAAAACCCTAAGTGGCTTTCACCCGAACTGTTAATGTTGTTGCTGATGGAATTGAAATTGAAATTAAAAGTGGGTGGCTGGAGTAATACGTGGGCAGTGGGTTGGTTTATAAAGAATTTAAATGCATGAAGTTGCCACTTGTCAACAACTAAAGTGGCCAACAAAATGACTTTGCTTTAAGTCCCTTAATTCCTATGTCCCTTGCAGATAAGTCCCACTAAATTTATAACTCACTATTCCAACCATAATTAATCATTTTATGACCCCCAATTTAACTTCTTATTTTCACTTTCCTCCCACAACTAACCATAAAAAAATAATTAATTCTTCTCGGCGCTCTAATTCGTCTGATTTTCCAATTCAAAAATCTAGGTGTTACACTTTTCATCCTAGATAGGGTTAGATATAAAATTTTAATTGTTGAAACTAGTCACTTATTAATGACTTGTCGTTACCCATTGAACCTAAAACTAGTCATTTCCTAGTGTTAGGTTGGGTTGCCGTCAATGGTGACTTTTGTGAGAGTTTCAACCACATCTTTCTAGATGTAAAAGTTGAAACATATCTCTCGTCAGAGATTTGATAAACGATGTTTACATTTTACAGATGTAACACTATTAATTCCATCTTGAATTAAGTATTTCACATAAACGTCTTCATTTTTATTATGTACTTTACCATATGTACATATCCAAGTGACATGATTACTATTAAAAGAAAATCTCAAAAGTTTTCACATATTTTCAAATTTAGATTCTAAATAATAGAATCTAATTATATTCAACACATTTTGAATATACATTTTTCTTTTTCTTTTTTTCTAAATCTCATTTAGAATCGAAAGAAAATGTTGATCTTCAATTAACATTTAACAACAATCCTCTTGATATTAGATTGTCCACTCCAATGTCAAGATTGTTACCACTTTGTTGTTAGTGATTTTCTAAATCTCGTAAGAATCATCAACTCAATATATGAATATACTATCTCTTTCAAATATCATCTCATGAAAATGAAATTACCCCCACTATTTTGTATTTATAAGCTAGTATACTTTTATGTAATCCTCATCGATTTACAATATATTAACCCCCACTATTTTAAGTTTTGTGCCAAACGTAGACACCTTCATTATTTTAGTTTCGTGTTGAATAATAACGAAACAACACAAATAAACACAATTCACTACTTCACTTATGCTACTGTTGTCGAAACAGGGGGAGTTTGAGAATTCACTAAGATCAATTCTGAAATACTCACACCCCTTGGTTCATATTACACTAGATTTCAAATTTAACTATTTGACATTGAGTATCACATTTTAAATATTCCAAGATAATAATGATTTGGCGCATAACATTGTAAGGGTGATCAAAGATTTTCAATCAAACGATCTTCACACTGGTTGAGTCAAAACTATGTAGGAACCATGTCCACTGAGTAACATTACATGTGCCTATAATTTACTCGTATATATATATATATATATATATATATATATATATATATATATATATAAACTTCGTATATATGTTTGCCCATAAATATATGTTCGTACACCTAACTCCATGTCAAAATAATCAATAGATGATACTATGACTATAATATGTATTCGTGATTGATAGTACATATCTCCAAATATTAATCAACAATACTCTAAGACATATTGCTCATAGCAAACAGTAATTAAGGAAATACTATCCGCATCCATCTATGCAACTTTTATTAGAAAAAAGTATAACTTGCAAAAATGTTACCAACTATTACATCATACATAAAACTACACTAATCATGACGTAAACAAATGCCTAACTTCTGTATATACTTTATTTTTTTGGAAAGGAACACTAAAATTACTTATTGCTTACCCATTCGATCAAGCAATAGGTAATTCGAACATATATCAGACGAGGCATCTATGCAAATTGAAGTAAATGATGGTCTATTTTTTGTTCTATCTCAAGAAACACAAGGGAGGAAGTTTTTTAAGTTATTTTACAATTATAAACATCACGTTCTTGTCAATATACAATATATTCCAATAAATTGACATCCCAAATAGACTCCAATTAGACCTTCATGCATATCGTAGTTATAGTTACATATCTCACCCACAATCTTGGGTATCCTCGTTATATGATGAAAAATTCTGTAAAATTTATCAAAGTTTCATCAAAATAAAGAAAACAAAAGTAAAAAAGAACTTGCCTGTATATAGTTTCCAATGCAATACACCATCATTATCGTGAATGGAAAACTAATAATTGACCTCCTCAATTATCATTCATTTCTTCCACAGATTTAATTACCAGAAAACAAATTATCCAATAGTAAATGAAAATGGGCACTTCAAGTTTAAAACCAACTTATACACTGAGCCAACAACCCATGATTTAATCTCTCTTCACCGAATTTGAATAGTTGAATAATTTTTTGGGCCAAATAATCTTTAATTTGCTTTTTATCATAAAACAGTAAAAGTCTCTATCTCTATGAAAACTAATGCTTTAAGATTGTTATTAAATTTGTCTTCGATCAACGAATAAGAGGGATGGAGAATAGAGGCTTGAAACGTGTACTAGGTACACTTTCCTTAAAACATTATTTGCCCCCTCTAACTCGAGATTATTTGAAGGTTACAAGGCAAATTGCTTCCCAAGATATGACAAGCCTTTGTGAAACTACACCAAGTAACTTGTGGACATTTCACTTAAGGAGCATTAGAACATATTGAAGATGACAAAGGTTTTCCGACATAGTTTCTACACCTTGTTTTATTCATATCCTAGTTTGTGTAGAGAAAATTTTATTTATAGAAAACAGAGAGACATTTTTCAAGTAGAAAATCCTTTGACAAAAAGAGATATCTCTCCATATAATTTATCAAAAGATATAACTATTAGAAATAAATTCCAAATTCAAATATTATAAAAATTAATTCTTGCTTTTATAAAATAGATTACTTAATAACTTGTCCAAAATTCCAACAATTAATAGACGATGAATGTTTTAAAACAAGTTTCAGTTGAAATTGATCAAAGAAATTGTTTTATTCCTTGATGGTTTACAAAAGAAATATAAAACTCTATTTATAAAGTTACAATACTACTAGTTTCTAATTTTACTAGTTCCTAATATTTTACTAGTTTCTAATAGATTATAATAATATATTTACTACTTCCTAATTTCAATCTAGTTTCTAACATTTGATATTTCCTAATATCTATTATATCATATAGAAAGATATTTCAACACCCCCCCCTCAAGTTGGTGCATAGATATCACACATGCCCAACTTGTCTACCATTTTCGAAAATACTCGACTTGAAACTGCTTTGGTAAGAACATCAGCCAATTGATCTTCAGATCGGATCGTTGGTAACTCTACAATGTTGTCTTCCAACTTTTCTTTAATAAAACATCGATCCACCTCAACATGCTTTGTGCGGTCGTGCTGGACTGGATTGCGAGCAATATCACATGCTGCTTTATTGTCACAATATAATTGACTTGGTCTTTCAGAAGGATATCCTAAATCATCCAACAGGAGTCTTAACCATAACGCTTCACATATGCCATCAGTCATTCCTCTAAATTCAGACTCTGCACTTGAACGTGCAACAACGTTCTGTTTTTTACTTCTCCATGTAACAAGATTTCCACCAACAAAGGTAATATCCTGCAGTTGATCGCCTACCATTTACTTCCCCGACCCAATCTGCATCAGTATATACATCAATAGTTCGACAACTCGAATTTTTAGTAAACAAAATACATTTTTCAGGAGCCGTCTTCAAATATCTCAAAATGCGTAAAACAACATTCATGTGTTTTTCACCGGGATTGTGCATAAATTGACTAACAATACTTAACGCATATGCAAGATCTGGCCTCGTGTGCGCCAAGTACATCAACCTTCCAACCAGTCATTGATATCTTCCTTTATCAACCGGTATCTAATTAGGCTCCACTGACAACTTTAATCCTTCTTTAACAGGTGTATCAATCGGCTCACACGCTAACATACCCACCTCAAGTAACAAATCTAAAGTATACTTTCTTTGGGATAGGAAAATTCCATTACTAGATCGAGATACTTCAATTCCAAGAAAGTATTTCGACGGACCAAGGTCTTTCATCTCAAACTCTTAAGATAAGTAATTCTGTAAAACCTTTCATTCTTCAGGATCATCCCAGTAACCACCATGTCATCAACATATACAATAAGTGCTGTGAGTTTTCCATTCTGCCTTTTTTTAAGGTATGGTCAGAATTGCTTTGGCGATAACCAAATTCCTTCATAGCCTTTGTAAACCTTCCAAACCACGCTCTTGGTGATTGTTTTAATCCATACAATGACTTTTTCAATCCACATACCTTCTGGTTATGTATTTCTGGTATCTTGCATCCTGGTGGAAGGTTCATATAGACTTCTTCTAATGGTTCTCCATGCAAAAAAGCAATCTTTACATCAAATTGTTGTAGTGGTCAATCTAAACCTTGCAACTGGAGAGAATTTCTCTGTGTAATCGACTCCATAAGTTTGAGTGTAGCCTTTTGCCACTAGTCTCGCTTTGTAACGTTCAATTGTACCATCTGCTTTATACTTTACTGAATAAATCCACCGACATCCCACTAGATTTTTATCTTCTAGACGATCAACTAGCTCCCAAGTGTCATTCTTTTGTAAGGATTTCATCTCCTCATTCATAACTGCTTTTTATTTTGAATCAGATAAGGCTTCTTGTACATTGTTAGGAATATATACAGTAGATAATTGATTTACAAATGACTTATTTGATTCTGATAAGCGATGATCTGACACATACTGACTCATAGGATATTTGACTCCACTAGACAGCTCAGGTTCATATGTCAGTTTAGGAATACCTCTGGTTTGACGTGACGGTAATATCTTCCTAAGTGGTTCAGAAGGTGCTTCAGGAACATCCTCGACAACTGATTGGATTGGTGTATTACTAAGCCTTGGTGGAATGACTTCAATTGGAGGTGAATCCACAATTTCTTCAACGATTTCATTAACACTTTCTTCCATTACCGTTTAAGGTGTTGGTAATTCTGGAATTTCAATTTCAGATCTAATTATTTCTTCAGAATCAAATTTACTTCAATATTAGATCTAGTTTTTTTCTCTTCTACATGATTATCCGTTTCTTCATAATCAAGAGTCAGAACTTCCTGCTTAGTTTTCTCCTCCTAAAGTTCAGACTCAGGTGAAAAATACTTAGAATCTTCTTGAAAGATAACATCCGATGGAACAAACAATTTGTTTAGTTGGAGGATGATAACATCTGTACCCTTTCTGATTTGCACCATACCCTACAAATACACATCTTAATGCCCTTGGAGTTAATTTTGTACGTTGGTGCTCATGAAGATGAACAAATGCTACACACCCAAAGACACGAAGAGGTAAATTTGAAACTGTCGGAGAAGTTGTAACATCCGATAGAGTTTGAAAATGAGTCTTAAACTCAATAGTACTAGATGGTACTCTATTAATTAAATAGGTTGCATCAAGAAGTGCTTCTCCCCAATAAGATAATGGCATATGTGCTTCGATCAACATACCCCTGATAACTTCTAACAAGTGGCGATTCTTTCTTTCAGCGATCCCATTTTGTTGAGGGGTATTTGGACAAGTAGTTTGATGAACAATACCATGAGAAACCAAATAAGTTTGAAGTTCATGATCCATATACTCTCCTCCGTTGTCACTACGAAGTATCTTGACATTTGTGTTGTACTGAGTACTAAACAGTTTATGAACCTTCTGAAACAATAACTTTACCTCACTTTTAGATTTCATCAAACACACCCAAGTCATCCTAGTACAATCATCAATAAAGGTAACAAACCACCGTTCCCCACCCAAAGTAGGAACCTTAGATGGACCCCGGACATCGGAATGTAAGATCATAAAAGGAGTTGGACTTTTATTTAAATTTAACAGAAACGATGTACGATGACTTTTTGCGAGTGCACAAACATCACATTGAAAACTTGAAACATTGCATTTAATAAATAGCGATGGAAATAATTTCTTAAGGTAACCGAAGGAGGCATTCCCAAGACGGCGATGCCATAACCATATTTTGTCTTTATTTTTTATTTCAGAATTGTTCTACTAATGCCTGACGCAATTTATTAGAGCTTTCAGATACTAAATCCAAGTAATACAACTTTCCTCGTCTAACAACATAACCAATTGTTTGCCTTGTCCGGATGTCCTTAAATACACAAAATTCAGGCCAAAAGATGACAACACACAATAGAGTGGGTGTTATTTGAGACACTGATAATAAATTATGATCTAAAGATGGGACAACCAAAACAGAGTCTAAGTTTAATGTGTTCGTTAGAGTGGGGTTGAGATGTCATTGGCAGTAGATACATATTTATGTGAAGAGTGATTAATGGTTGAGACCTGTCTAGAATTAAAAGTCATATGATCTGTAACACAAGAATCAATTATCAAAGTACTATTCGAAACATGTGTAGACATATTTAAAGTCTTGTCTACATTACCTGTAGTGGCTACCGTTGATGAAGCTTGCTTAACAGTTGGATCTACAAGGGTCTTCTTAAAGTTTTTCTTTCGATTATGATCCCACCATTCTGGATAGCCTAATAATTCATAACAATGACTTTTGGTATGACCAATTTTGTTGCAGTGAGTACACTTATAAGTAGTTTTGTCAGATTGACCAACAACTTTAGCAAAATTTGAATTTGCCTTATTGCGAGCCATTATTGCGGAAGCATCAGTTGCCCTTCACTTTAGCTAAACCGGAAAAACAAGATGAAGATGAAGATGAAGATGAAGGCTCTTTCCCTTTCAATCAATATAAATTCCCAAACCCAAATTTAAGACTGTTGGCTCTGTTACCAAGTTGAAATTAATCAAAGAAATTATTTTATTCCTTGATGGTTTACAAAAGAAATATAAGACTCTATTTATAGAGTTACAATACTACTAGTTTCTAATTTTACTAGTTCCTAATATTTTACTAGTTTCTAATAAGTTATACTAATATATTTACTAGTTTCTAATTTCAATCTAGTTTCTAATATTTGATATTTCCTAATAATATATTTCAACAGTTTCAACCTTGGAAGCTTTTTTGAAAAATGAGAATGATATGAGAAGAAATGATCCAAAAAAGAGAAACAGAAGACACTTCCTAGCAAGATTTAGGATTTCGGGATTATAAAGAATGTGGATTTAGGAATAAAGAATGAGGTTATGATGGGCCAAAAAGCAAAATCATTTAATTTTGGTTCCAATTTAAGATTGTGCCTTAAATCTTTCTTGTGTTTTATTTTGGACCTACAACATATGACATACTTCAAAACACTATTTGAGTGCACTTTTCACCAATCATATAGATAGAAATAAGTCATAAATGAAATAAGGGTGGTTCAATCAAAATTCATTGGTATTTCGCCTAAAGAGTTATAGATGAATCCACAATACCGATTCGAATTTCTTTTGCTCGACTAAAAGAAGTACTTGTATTTGTACATATATACAAACTACAAATCAGTGGCGTAGCTGAGAATTTAGAAGCCAGGTGGTAAAATTTATTTTGGGTCACTTCTCCAATATGTACAAATTTTTTTTTTTTCACACAATGTAGTTAGACAAAAGTCCAAATGTTATCCACTACTAATTAATGTAGTGATTGGACACTCACTCCATGACCAGAGGTTTGAAGTTCGATTCTCACTGGAACTGAAATCCATGAATCACAGATCTTGGGATAAATTTAATAGGGTCTGCGCCCCTGATGGGCCTAAAAGGTTACCCTAAAAGGTCTCCACCCGCAAGTATACGGGCGTCAAGTAATAGTTCCGGTAAGACCGGTTCGTTCCTCAGAGACTAAGTTAAACTAAATTCTAACCTTAAAACTATTGAGATTTAAAAATGGTTTGATGGTGGTAAAATAAAAATAAAATATAAAACTCAAAAATAAATAAAGAAATAAGTCGGTATTCAGAAAAAGGGAGCCTAGGGTTTTCGAATCCGTCTTCCTAATAATTCTAACGACAATTTAATTTTGATCTAATTAGAGAGTTTTTTATATAACTCAGGTTTTAGTCCATGAACGGTCTAAAAACCCGGAAGATTTTATCGTTAAAATGGTAAAAACTTCAATAAATTTATCGTTGAAATAATTATTATGACTTCATCTAAAACCCTAGATATAAAAGACTTAGCTACTCTTGCTAGAAACGATAAATATTTGAAGTAATATAAGAAAAAGAAGAAAGAAACTTAACTTTTCTGCGATTTTCCCACCAAACAGAGCCTAAGGAAGTGATTTCCTTCTGATTTTCAGAGAATTCTGCCAAACGCACCCCTAGGGAAAACGATTTTCTCGTCTTCCCGGAAATATTTTCCTCTCTGAGAAAATTATTTTCTCACCTTCCTTAACTCTCTTTCTCTCTCTACCTTTCTGTTTCTTTCTCTCTTTCTACTAGAACTCTATGTAATCTCTTTCTATTAATGTATTCTAACTCTCTCTCACCAAGAAAACAGAAAACAAAAAAAAAATCAAAAACAAATGATGAAGAGATTAACCAATTTTCAAACTCGATTCTCTGTCTACAATCTCTCCTCTCTCCCTGTAATCTATCTATTTCTCACAAATAAAGAGAATACAATAAGAAAGAACAAATCAAAAACATCAAAAAAAACTTCTCTCTACTGTTTCTACTCTCTAAAACCGAGAGTCAAAAACTTCTCTCTCTGTTCTCTTCTATCAACTCTCTCTCTCTAACTTTCTTCTTTAAAACCGTGATGATCCCTTCTCTGTTATTTTTTTGTTCTCAAAACTGATTTCTTCTCACTCTCTCTGATTTCTGTTTGTAGTTGAGCTCGAGAGGAGGATGATGCTCCCAGCCGAGATTCAACTCTCCTTCTCTCTCTCTCTACTGTTCTATCTCCCCCCCAAAACCGTCCTCTTTCCTTCTCTGTTTCTGCTCTCTTATATAGACACGAAAATATCCATCAAAATCTCGCCCAAAACCAAAAGATTTCTTCCTCAATCTCCTCTCAAATCCGAACAACCCTCTCGGTTGTTATCTTCCTCTCTCTCTCTACAATACATCCACATTCAGCCGAGTCTTCAGTGTTGAAAGTATCATCATCAAACTCTCCTTCATCTTCTAGAAGGTTCTTTCTAGAGAATTCTTTCTCTAGAATTATCCTTAACTATAAAAATATCTAGTATCTAAATTATTATTTTATTAGTGTATTCTAGAAAACTACTTCTAGAATAATGGTTCTACAACTTTCTAGAGAAGCTTCTAGAAAGTATCTTACATACTCTAGAAATATCCTAGGACTAGTATAAATACCTATGTAACCCTTCTCATTTGATCACCACAAGATCAAGCAACTTGAGAGGTTGTGTATAAGTGAGAATATATAAAGAGTGAGTGTGGGTGTAGTTAAAAAGAGTGTTTGAGTTGTGAGTCATAAGTCTATAAAGCAAAGTGTTTGTAATTATCTTTGAGAAATAAAAGTATACATTTCAAAGATAAAGTTCTCATCTCAAAGACATTATTTTCAACATTCAGCTTATCAATCTTTAATTTTATCTTGATATAATCTCGGCCAATATCTTACTCTAATCTCTCGGTTTCATCCCTCTGTTTTTATAAAGAGAGAAAATCTCTTTCTCTCTCTCTAAATAGATATGAGAGGATATAGATGAGAATGATGAGGATGCCCAATCAACGTATTCCCGGAATTCTTGAAACAAATCACGTGGGTTGACGTGTTAGCTGTCAAGAGTAGAAGATCAGGTGTGGTACGGTTTACCGAATTAAAGTGCGTCGGCCGCCAGATGGTCTTTGCTCGTGTGCATGTCACATTCTGGTGTGTTGGATCGTGCTGGATCACTAATGTTTGGTGCGGCGCACAGTATCAGATAGGCCTCCTTCTTCTGTCCCGAATATGTACCACTGATGCCCAACAGTGTACCGAAGATTTCACTTGAGCCACCCGATTTTCGCCACGTATATGATGGCTGAATGCTCCATGTTTATCTTTAGTCAACTAGTCTTGACTCTACTTTGACCTGGTCTAACTTTGTCATCCGGACTCCGATCTGACTTCTGCTTTCGCCTACGGGCTCGTCTTCGACTCTACTGTCCATCCGAACACTAATTTTGACCAATAAGTCAGAATCAACAAATGACCAAAATGCCCCTAGTCTGTATTTTTTTCGACTTTATCCGTTTTGCACGCGTAACTCTGTAAAAAGGTACCTGAACATAAAAGAGAGTAATTCGTGAGAGTAACTGCTCTAGAGAGACTAACTCGTCTAAATTAAGAGACTCAGATGGGACATTTCCATGTCTCATCAGCCCCCTTCGAATTGTCCGTTCCAAAAAAAAATCCAAAATTTTACAAGTTCGATGAAGTGTTTGTGATCTATATGACCATCTTAAATGTGTATTATTTGCTCTCACATTACCTTCCCATCAAAGTACATACTTTTTCATCTCCTAATTTCATTCTTTTCATGATATGAATTATTTAATAAAATTACAAAAAATATAGAATTAACATTCAATTCCATAACCAACAGTCTTGGAGCATACAAACTTGAACAACTTTAATTGCTTTTTCTATAACTAACTAGTTATTGTCTGATAGTTTTAGATAATAATGTGTCGCAAAAAAAACAAAAAAAAAAAAATTGATGAGCAAGAATATTGATCTTACGACCTTACATGGTGTACAAGATGTTTACCAAGATACATCTCATTGCAAAACAATTTAGACTTATCAGGTATTATTTGGTCTTCTAGTACAACTAAGGGTCTTTTACTATTTGAGGAAGCTTTGCAGTTTGAGGGTTCTCGGTGCGACCACACATATCACACTCTCTCAAATACGCCCCTGCTACTTCTCCATTTTACAACTGACTTAAAATAGTCAAATATATTGCAAAATGATGACTTGTTTTGTATTTTAAGCAACTTTTGTCGAACTGTCATAACCCGATTATAAAAATTTTCTCCGACAAAAAACGGGACTGATGTAGTTATATGAGCCATGGACTACATACAGTGTATGTAGTCCACATTTAAAATAGAGTACTTAAGAAGCATCCATCATCTCTAAGTACCATTAAAGTTCCTTCTTCAATGCACGTCTCTTTACCTTCCCAAATTTTGCAGGCTATATCACTTCCATTGCTAAGTCATAAGATGTGAACAAGGGAAAGCCATCAAGTACTCGGCAATTGTACCAACCCCAAGAGAGTTTCCAACCCAAAATGAGGAATAAATACAATCAAGAAAGTTTAGGTGAGCATTCTTCCTTGGAAATTTTTAAAAAGATTTTCGTTTTCTCTTAATATTTTTTTTTTTATTTTCACCTTTATAGTATATGGCATTTGAACCTTTTTAGAGCAGCCATTTGATATAAGTTCACTATTTCCATGTCAGGATTAAAAGCATTGTCATTCGAAAATAAAACTGCAAGTCGACAATATAGTGGTCAAATTGTTTTGAGGTGTTACCAACCTATAGTTAGCATGTTCAAAAGGCAAGCTACTATACTTCACTCCCAACTAATTTTATTGTATTTTTGGAATGAACAATCAATTCATGTTTGCCAATAGTACTTTTGGTTTCAATATTACGTGTTTATTTAGAATTCAAAGTACTTTTGGTTTCAATGTTACATGTTTATTTAGAATTCAAAGTACTTTTGGTTTCAATGTTTATTCAAAGTATATTTGGGTAGTGTAGATAGATGTAAGGAGGGAGGGAGAGAGGGAGAGAGGGAGAGAGAGAGAGAGAGAGAGAGAGAGAGAGAGAGAGAGATCGCCGCTGAGCGACTGGCTGTAAAAGATCAAGGGAGAGGAAAGAGGAAGAAGTGATAAAGAATGAAAACAGTATAAAGAAACAAATAAAAAAGGAGAGTAAGATGACATGTTGATATTCTAGTCAATAAATTAAAGATATAAAAAGGATGTCATATGGATATCTATCGTAAATTAGATTGCTATGCAGGAAATTGGTCACAAAGTAGGACCCAAACAGGAATAACCCTTTCAAAAACACATGACCGGAGGCGAAGGGTAAATCACTGAGTTAACCTTATTATAGTCGTCAAGCCGGTTCGAGTATGGTGGTGGAGAGAATAACCTTATTATAGGCGAAGGGTAATGACATTGTGTCCATGAATCAAATGTCTTGAAATGTCTATAAAGACATTTTGTCTACAGATAAATGTCTCGAAATGTCTACGAGACATTTTATCCACGAATGTCCTTCTAAATCCCTATCCACTACCCCCCCCTAAGGAACACTCCTCCCTTATGCGAAGTGTTATTGGCGCCCCCCTCGAGACAAAATTAAAAAGAAGAAAATGAATAATAGGGGCGCTAATAACTCTTTTAGGGACGCCTTTAGAATAACCCCCAAGAAACCAAGCATAAAGGCGGTAAAGGGGCTTAACCTTGACCCGTTTTCTTCGTCTTCTTCTTCTTTTACTTTTCGCTCTGAACTTCAAGCAATAACTTCTGAAGGTAAGTTACACACTGACTATTTCACTTCTAGGGTTTTCAAATTTATCCTCATTCTCCCCAACTTATTTTTCATTTCCCTATTAGGGTTTTTGTTTGAGATCTCCTAAAGTTGCTTAACACTAACTTGAGTTGACTACTTTAAGAATTCTCACCACAATTATTTCTGTTTGAATCAGTTTAAGTTTGCAAATGGACGGGGAGGAGTTAACAGAGCAGGAAACTGCACTATACGATCGTCAAATTCGAGTCTGGGGTGTCGATGCTCAAAGGAGGTAAATTCATCTACTTATTTGGTTAAATCATATATCTAGCTCTTCATTCTCCATAGAATTTTTTCAAATCAATCACCTTTCCATGCTTATGTATTTGAAATCAGTAGTTGGGAATGGATTAAGATTTTTTTCATCTGTTTTTGTTCTAGGGTTTTCATCAAGTATAATTTACATGACCTAGTATATTGTTTTCTTAAGTTTTAACTGCAATGTTTCTTAAAAATTGAAGGTTGAGTAAGTCTCATATATTGGTTAGCGGCATAACCGGCACAATTATTGAGGTAAAACAACTATCGATATCCCTTGTTGTTTGTAACGTACTTCCGTTAATGTTTCAGTTGTAATGGCTTGTGTAGGAACTTATTTTTGATGTATTGTTGTGTGTAGTTTTGCAAGAACATTGTTCTAGCTGGAATTGGTAGTGTGACCTTGATGGATGATCGATTGGTGTCAGAAGAAGCCATTTGGGCAAACTTCTTAATTCCGTCAGATGAGAACTTACCCATCAGTAAATCCCTTGCTGAAGTTTGTTGCGATGCCCTGAGGGAGTTCAATCCAATGGTTCGTGTTTCAGTAGAAAAAGGCATGTATACACTCTACCTAATTATGAGTTAATGTACTAATGGTGGTATATATTTTAGCTAATAATACGCAATACTGAGTCGAACATCTTATTCTAACAGGTGACTTGTCGAGTGTCTCTGGAGATTTCTACGACAAGTTTGGTGCCGTCGTTCTCGGCCGTTGCTCTCTAGCAACAAAAGTACGGTTTCCATTTTATTTATGTCAACAGATAGAGACGAATGCTTCAATTGGCTTGGAACTTGACTGTTTACGCATTCACATGTCCTTATCAACTGTTTGCTTCTATTTCAGAAAAAGGTTAATGAAACATGTCGGAAGAGACCAAACCGTATTGCATTTTACTCAGTTGACTGTAGGGACTCATGTGGTGAAATATTCGTCGATTTGCAAGACTATGCTTATGCTCAGGTAGTCAGGTTTTCGTCATTGTTTTCCCTTTAAGCTTCAATTTTGCTATATATTATTTTTTTTTTTTGTATTTCAACTTTCGAACCTGGATTCGTTATTGAACTACCCAACCAACATAGCAAATTTTGTTTGTAATTAACAATAGAAGGTGTCATGCAGTTGATTCTGATCTTATTTTCTCGACTATTACTTCCAACTTTCAGATTCCATCTTATAACCAACCAATCAATTTGATATAAACCAGACCATTTCGTGTATGTATTCCGACTTCCAGCTTGTTCTTATTGAGATTGATAACAACTTCGGCATTGTTTTCTTCTCAATATAGCGCATCAGATGGTGTAGGACTGATGATCTTCCTCCCTTGTTTAATTGGTTCATTAGTGTCATTAATTTGCGTCACCAAAGCTTTTAGGATTCATAAATTGGAGCACATTGATGGAACGGAAACTTGCATAAACCTGATCAAGTGCATGTGGTGCTAGTCGTTGTTGTAGATTTTCGAATAGCAGAAAGTTTTTTCGTATCTGCATTATGCTTCTGTTTAGGTTCCTAGTTAGTGGTGATTTCTCAGATTTTGTTTCTAAATCTAGTATCGTCTGTCAGTTATAATTTATAAAAGCCTCCTCGATATATAGGAGGTCAAATATTTTGCATTTCTTCTTTGTATAATCTGTCAAGAGACATTGCCCAATGCGCGTACAGATACACGAAATAATTTCATGGATTTATTACCCATTTTGCAGAAAAAGCTTGATGAAACTGTTGAGTGCCGATTGCAGTATTCAAGCTTTGAGGTATGCATCTATGAATTAGTTTCAAATTTCATTCGGGAAGATGTTTCATGCAAGCAAAGGATGACTTAAATACTTAATCATGCCATCAACTCTTGGTATTTCTCATTTCAGGAAGCAGCTGCTGTACCTTGGAAAACACTTCCTAGGAAAGCGTCAAAGCTTTACTTCGCCATGAGAGGTATATCTTTATGTATGATATTTTGGACGACTTTGCACAACTATGACCTGTCCAAAAAACCTATGGACTACAAAAGAACTAGAATGCGTCCCTTACAAAGAACTATAAGTATGCACGATTCCATCACTTTCTAAGGTAGCTTTTAGGCCTTGGTTAGAATCCCCAGAGAGAAATTACAAATGTTATATTAGAGATATAGAGTCCCCCTCTTCAGTCTTTCTGCTAGGGAGGTTATATTGTATTCTGTGGACATGGGCTACTACGTATAGTTTATTTTTCCTAGGAAAGTGATGCAATGATCACTTCCTGTGCAGTGATAGAGAAGTTTGAACAGGACGAGGGGCGGACCCCTGGAGAAACCTCAATCACCGATCTCCCGAGTGTTCTGAAATTGAAGAAGGAACTCTGTGAGGCACAGGTGATTGTCTTTCGCACAGGCTTTGTTTGGAATATTAAATTTTTACGCTTCCCTAATATGAATGATTTGTATAACATGGCAGTCTGTGAATGAATCGCTTATCCCCGACCGTCTGTTGGAAAGATTACTACTGGGTACTAAAGAACATCCACCAGTGTGTGCTATCATTGGTGGCATTCTTGGACAGGTAGTAAGAATGTGTACTTGGTTGTCGTTTAGTCATTCTTCTCTTTTTTCCTTGGGCCTATAAAGTTCAGTTTATTACACAATAACTGAAGTCGATGTGAATCGATCTATATTTGTTTTATCAGGAAGTTATCAAAATGGTGTCCGGAAAAGGGGATCCTGTCAAAAACTTCTTTTTCTTTGATGCAATGGACGGTAAAGGCATAATAGAAGACATAGTGAAGCCCGTCATGGAATAAAATCAGCTTTAATCTGAGAAACACTTATTAGGAGTAAGTAATTATTAGGTTATTTGATCATTATGGGAAAATCTTCTCTGGTTTAGCACTAGGAATTTTGGGAGGATACTGCTGCTGCTTGTATTTAACTTGAGAAAACTCGTTCTCAGATTACTCTTTCCATGAATGAATCATCTAGGCTCTAACTTATGCCATTAGGTATTCTCCTATAAAGGTTATGTTCCCAATTCAGTCTTGCACGTGCAGGCCCGAATAACCTCGGTACTCTGCTTTAGTTTCTACTTGCGCACTGCAGGCTCCTAGTCCTGACGGCCCGAATGACAGCCCGATTCTGTTTTAGTTCTACTTGCCAGTGAGAAGGCCTGGCCATCTGGCTCGAATGACCTTGGGTTTTCGTTGTAGTTTCCACTTTGTCACTGCAAGCCTTGACCTGCTGACTGTAACGGTCCTTAAATGGCAGTATTAATAGGTTCAGACAAATTGGCAGTCAACAAGATTGCGAAGTGAGAAAAAATAAAGCGGGAAGCGGGTAGTTCGTGATCCCTGTATTTACTAATGAAATATTCTTTTTCGGATCAGAACTTGAAACCTTTAAGTTTCCTATTGGTCTTAGAGCATCTCCAATGCAAAACTCAAAAAAATCTCTATTCATCCTAGGTGTCAAGTTTCAATTGAGATTCGCACTCCTAGGTGGCGTTAATAGAGATCCTCAATTTTTTTGTGTCTCCAATGCAAAAATCTAAACTTATCTTATTTACTTATGTGACATAGTTATTTTTGTAAATAAATCATTAGTTATTTAAGAGAATATAGAAGACTCGATTTCTATTGGTTGAAAATCAAATATTGATGAGTTGGACAATTAGAGATATTTCTAGAGGAGAGTGTCCTCTTGAGATATCTCTATTCAATCCTCGACACGTCATTTTAGAGATCCAAATAGAGTGTTGCATTGGAGATGATTTTTAAATATAAACTCTAAAAATCCTAAGTGCCACTCGGAGTTTCTACGATTGAGTGTTGCATTGGAGATGCTCTTGCATCCAGAAAAAGGAGGAAGTAGTAGGCGCCAACTAGGCACATAAACCACTGAGAGAATCTAAACCAGGACGCGAAGGCCTGGACGGAAAGCAACTAAACCCTGGTGCACACCTTGTTACTGAGATAGTGATGACGATAGTTTTAGACCACCACAGGTTCAAACCCTTCAGCTCTTTGACTACACTACACGAAAATCGGTAGCACCTCTCAAAGCTGACGAAAAAGAGGAATAGAAAGTGAGCACTAATGCTTTTGCAGTTCTGGAAGTTTTAGAGAAAGAAATCAGGAAACTTCAAGAGATATAATGAAGGGAAGAAGCTCATTAGACGCATTGGAGAGAAACAAACACTCAAGATGATAATCATGAGGAAAATACTGGCAGTAGTGTTTTGATTCAGGCGAAGAAACTAATATCTTCAGAGTTCTTCACGTCAAAATAGCATAAAAACTGTTTCAGATCATTGAACTTAGTCCCAGCTGAAAGATAAGAGGAAGAAGGAATGGTACACTATATAACTGGGATCAAAATCTTTAACGTAATCTGATACCCGGGAATACCGAGAAACTAATCTTCCTTGTAGGGTCGTTGAGAGCTAACTCAATAGGGGCTGAGCCGGACTCCTAAATTTCAAAGTTTGGAAACCAAACCTCCCCAACGCCGTTTGTTTCACAAGTAGCAATTGATTAATTTCCATGTGATGACCAGTTTACTTGTAGAGTATGTCGAGTTTACGTGTAGAGTATGCTGGGATAAATCTTCTTGGAGCCAAAATGATGGTTGGAGTTCAAACAGTAAAATGATTAGGGTTTGCTCCAAAGTAATCTGTTTAGCACTTTAGCTTGACCATATCAAGTAAAAGTGGTTCGTTCTGCCAATCCGACACCAACAAAACCAATTTAGTGGCATTCGTTTATGAGCAGGTGCAGGGTGAAAAGCCGAAAATTGAATTAGAACAAACCCCAAATTTTATCATCAAAACAGAAGAAACCATCCATTTGATTCTCCTTGTAAACAAGGAAAAACAGTCCAAAGTTCAATTAAAAGAGATCTAGAGGCAAATCAATCAGCTTTCTTGGTTTCTGATGTTTTTAATGTTGATGCTGGTATATGTGATAACTTGTCCTCAATTGCTTTGAAGTGGATCTCGTTCTTCTGCCTAAAATACATCTCAAATGACCTCCGAAGAAACCAAGGGATCAAAAACCCAAATGGATTTACTGAGAGATGTATCAGATTAGCTATGCCCAAACTTTTCCCAAACCGATACCATGCAACATACTGTAAAATAAATGTTAGCAAACTAATATTAAAAACCAACTAATAAAATCAGATATTACTCTTTTTTTTGTTGAACTAACCTTGCATTAATGAATCAAAATGTTATTACAGTAAGTATCAATTAAAATACAAGGAATATTCTTCCAAACTTTGCTTCTATTGCGCTTCCTTGCCCATCTTGCTAGCTTGTCTGCATTTGAGTTTAATTCTCTTTTAGTGTAGTGGAATTGAACCGCATCAAATTCTTTTCTGCTTTCTCGGATCTTCCTGACGTGGATCAAGGATTGCCAGTGAATAGTATGGCGATTGTTGCCAAGATGTTTGATGAGATTGAAATGATCACTTTCTATGATTATAGCTTTGTGATTCTTAGATTTCGCCCATTCCATTCCGAAAAGGATAGCCATGGCTTCACATTCTTCGCTATTCCTGCCTTTTGTAGATTTTGCTTGTGCATGTATAAATTTTGCATTACCATCATGAGATATCATACTAATACCCACATTGGATGTAATATTTAAAAATGAAGCATCAACATTTATCTTGATAAAATCATTAGTCAGAGGTTGCCATTTATCTAAAGGTTTTTGTTTGTTTCTGACCGGTTTTTTGTTTATTTTCGGAAAGTTTTCTATCATTTTGATAATTTTCGAAAGATCATTAAATTCATGTTGAAAGCAATGGTCGCAACGTATTTTCCATAAAATCCAAAGGATGGTAGTAAAGTGTATATTCTCCGCGGTATGACAAAGATCAGGATGTTCTTCCGAAGAGAAGATCCATTCCACAATGGAAGAGATGTTGTTCTCAGCGATTATGTTATAGTGGAACCAAATATTTTTCGCTATGGCACAATGTAAGAGAGCATGCTCAATAGGTTCAATGGTTGCACAATTAGGACAATTCGTATTGTTGTCAATATATTTGCCTATTCTTAAAATCAGAGATTACTTGAGCAGTAAAATAGTAAGTTAAAGAAGACAACTTATCTTTTTGGAGAGCTTTATTAAAACAGTAATCGAACCATTCGAAGATAATGAACCTACAAGTAAATAGTAAAACAGTAAAGGTGGAACAAAGGCACGAGTTAGACTCACTTTCCTGAAGACTTTAAATGCCCCTGCTACCGTTGATTCTGGTATTGCTTTTGCAGTATCTGAACGTAGTCTCCTAAGATTCAACTATTCCTTATCATAAATTGAAGAAGCAAACTTCAATTATGATCTCCTGATCTTGACAGAACTATAACAGAGAGAAGAGTAAGAGCTGAGAGAGAGATAGAAGACGATTTTGTTTTCTGTGTATTTCGTTTTGATCCAACGGTGGATAGAAACTAGCCAGTACACACGTGCTTGGACTATTTCCACTAGCCAGTGATGTGTGCAAGTGAGAAATGGAAGAAATTGTGGTGTGCCTAAGGTAAGGTGTGCCTCTAAAAAGTGATGGGTCTCTCCTCCGGAGAGCACTATTGTAACGCTAAGAGGCCACATCCCTTACACCTAAATTTCTCCATATAAACACAAGCTTGTTTTTCTCTTTGAAAGATGTGGGACAAAACACTTTTAGTTTGAAGTTTCCATTTTTATATTAGTAAGGAGAAAGAAAATGCTTTACACTTTGTTCCATAAGTGTTGTAAGTACAAAAGGTATTTTGTTTGTTTATAGATAAAGTTAGTTTCCTCTAAAATTTCTCCTCCAAAAAATTAAGCTCACTTTTGCTTATTTTATTTCAAAATAAAAGCTAGTTATTATATTTTATTCAAATTTGGGCCCTATCATTCCGAGCAACCCAAGCCGAAGCCAAGCTAGTACGAGGCATTGTTTTTTCCTTTTTGCCCCCTTACTTTGTGAGCAGCTTCCTTTTTTACCCGTATTTTTCGGAGATTCAAATTTGGGCCCCTTTTGTTAAACCGTCACTCAACTTTAATAGTTAATTTTTTTTTTTTGTTTCGATAAGTGTCCTTCTTATAAAATAGATTTTGTAAATTCAAATGGTCGATGTTTTTAGAGAAATAAGAAAAAATTTCGGGGTACAAAATTGTAGAGGGTGGAAAAACTAAAAATTTCTTCCAAACACGTTCTTCTTCTTGTGGAGTAACAGATAGTCTTCTTTGTTCAATATTTTTTCCATTCATTGCAAGGTCATCTAGATCCCTAGACGTTATGGCTAATAATTCCATTCATTAACCTTCAATATGAACTCTCTCTATCTAGAAACTGCTATATGTTATGATTTTTTTAAAGAAGTTTAAGAAATACAAAAGTTAGGAGTTGGGGGAATAAGCAAACCCATTAACTAAATGAATGGCTAATACTGGTTGTTTCTCTATACTGGTTGGGAAGAAAAAGATATCCCAGGTGATAATCACATCGAAGGTGATAATCACTTTCGTTTTCTACTAAGGTGTCGTTTGACAACACACAAAATAAGTTATTTTTTTGCTTATTTAAGTAGAAAAGTAAAAAAGTTAGTTTGGTAACGTGAAAACTTCTGTATGAAAATAATGATCCGGGAAAAAACAATTTTTCAAAAAAAAGAAAACGATCTTAGAGAAAAACTAAAAGGTTTTTTGAAAAGAACGAGTTAAAAAAAGAACAGTTTTCGTGAAAAAAATGACTTTCAGTAAAAAAATAAAAACATTTTTGAGGAAAATAACAGTTTTCGAAAAAAAACCTGATTTTTGGAAAAAAGGGTTTTCGGAAAAGAAAAAACTATTTTCGGCAAAATAAAAAAAAATGTATTTTGAAGAAGTATTTCTTGTGTTTGATTTTTAGTTTGAAATTGGAGCTTAATGGTGCAAGATCCTAACAAATCTTAGGGGGTAAGGTGAAATTTTGGACTCAGAGTTCTTTAGGATTTCAGAGTACCAGGATTCTTGGTAGCCAAACAGGCAAAGAAATATTGATTTCCACCCATTCCCATTTTTGGTATGAATTCTACTTACGAATCATGCATCTAAACTTACCATTAAAGTCTTTTCCGTTTCTCATTACTCCCTCTCCCCTTCGAACCAAACAAAGTCGAACCGGCCCGACCGATTTTTCGGCTGAAACGATCACTATTTGACTCGGTTCGGCCGGAAAACCGAGCAACTTAAACTGGTTTGGCTTGGCTTCGGCTTGGGTTTTTTGAAACCACCCAAGCCGAACCGACCGAACCCTATCATACTAAAATATTATATATAGAAGTAGAGTTTGAGAAATACTAACATTTAGTAATAAGTTCTGAATTATCTTTATTATCTTAAGTTAATAATAATTTAATAAAGTTTAAAAGAGTTAAACCGACCGAACCCTATCATACTAAAATATTATATATAGAAGTAGAGTTTGAGAAATACTAACATTTAGTAATAAGTTCCGAATTATCTTAAGTCAATAATAATTTAATAAAGTTTAAAAGTGTTAAACTGAAAAGAAAAAGAACCATAATTAAGAATAAGAAATTTATTTTTTATATTGTATTGACGAAAAATAGCATTGGGCCTTCCTTATACGCCCACCCTCGTGTAACACGAGAGGAGTGCCTTCAGTAGCCTCTACGGTCTAGCAAGGAAGCCCACCGAAAACCCAACACGCTTCACAAGCCCAGAAAGTCTAAGCAGGCTTGCCCAAGCCCACACTCCTGGCATGCCAAGATAAGGTCTGCCATGACGATCCACCCACACTCCAGCTAGTTGTGCGTACACGTGGCCAAGTTGTTAGAGATTGAGTCAGTCCAATCCTAGCATTCTGCTACACGTTGGAGTCATGTTAGAAGATCGAGTCTTGCGCTACTTTAAAGGAGTAGTGGACCATTTCTACTGGCAACGAACGGGCTAGGGCAACGGGTATCGTAAAGGCTACCCTTCCCTCTCAAGAGATCAACGACTACGGAAGCAGTCTAGTGCGATCCTACTATTGCGGATCTAACAACCCTACGCCCCCAAGAGCGGTTCCTATCCTCTACACTCTATAAATAGGGGAAGCCTCACTCATGAAAGGGGTTCAAACTCTCACTCCAAAACTACTTACTTATTCTCTACTTAGCACTCTAGAAGCTCTACTCCGATCACTTCACCCGTTCTATACTAAGCTCCGGCTACAAATCACCTACCCCGACGACCTCTGGTGTAAGCTAGCCTAAGGCAGAGATTCCGGCTAGAAGCTTCCACGAAACCACATCGAAACTTGCTAGAGGCTTCTCGTTTATCTCGTTCCCCGTTAGTCTATCCTTCTGTAAGCAAAAGACTACCCTTCCGCAAGCACAGGTCTACCCTTCCGCAAGCAGAATCCTATTTTCCATAACCAGAAGTCTACTCTGCTGATCAAGTAGTCAAGAAGCTACCACAACTCACCATTCCGTAGAATCGAGCTCCGACCACTATACGAGTCGTGCCACCCCGACGCTACAACGACTCTACCATCATTAGTAACTCTATCTTCGGTTTATTCACTTTATTACATCGAACTAAGCTACTGACTTGACCATCGGAGGGTCCTTGGCCGACACCATCTCCAGTGCCCCCTTGGACTTCACGGATGTGTTTCCCTTGTGCAGGTTTACAGGCTACTGGTACCCGTTTTTTACCCTGACGTTAGCCCGACAGTAGCTGTTTCCTTCTCTGATGTTTGCCTACCCATCTACCCGACTACCAGAACCGACCTTCTGCCCGTCTACCCGTCTATTTGAAGGCCCGAAGCCTAGTTGCTGGTGCCCACCCGACGATCCTTCTAACCGTGTGACTTTCTACCCGTCCACATATATAATGAAATGAAATGAAATTGTGTTCGGCCAAACCGATTAACCGAACTCAACTGAGCCGAACCAAACCGGCCGAACCATGTCGGACGGTCGAATAATCGATTCGGCTTCGACCGACTATTTAGTCAAATGACCACTTATTGGTTCGACTTCGGTTCAAATTAAAATCGAAAAAAACCGACCATTTATCACCCTAGGAAAAAATTTCATCTTTAAATCATTCAGACGGAAGCTCAAGAACAAATATCATATCATACTAAAGAAGAGCGGCCAGCTTAGCAAGCTATAGAATGAAGACAGTTCGTCAAATCGAAGATATTTTGTGCACTCCTTTAATTATGTTATTTTGTTTTACTACTTTATATACTGTAATTTTAATTTTCTTTGTGGTTTGTTTAAAAACTCTCTTTATATTAATGTATTACCCTTCAACAAAAAAAAAAAAAAAAATTTGGTGTGCCTCTTTTTATAACAACTCCAATACCTATGATGGTTATCGAGTACGACAAAGTAAAACAGTCTGCAACTTACCGTGAATGTGGTTCACTTATAACCACTCCAAGACCGACTTATTATGTCAGACATCAAAGTTGCTATCTCTTAACACGTGTGACCGACTTCAAGTTTGAATTCTCGAAAAGTGTAGCTTCCCCTCAAAGAAATGAATAAACTGCAGATTTATCGATGTTTAAGATTACTTTAAAATTTTTCTTTACACTTAGTGTACTTCGAATGAACCAATTGGTACTTAATTAAGCCCGTTCCCGATGAGTAAATTCAATCCGACTGTCTTAATTTTGTCGTTTTAAAATATAAACCGTTAGATCTAAAACTACGGTCTCGGGTACGGGATTTGTTTAGGTGTCAAAAGGACTTTTCAAGTGTTCGAATCTTAGGTTGAATTGGTAATGAAGTCGGTGATAAATCTAGGTCGACACGCTTAAGGAGAGAATCATATACTCTTTAGTTCCAATTTTGCCCTAAAATCAAAACCCACTTTTAAATACTTCCTTCCTTCCATAACTTGTCATAACCACCTCTCTTCTCTCTCTCTCTCTCTCTCTCTGGATTTTCAAACAACAATTGAAGAAAAATGGATCGTTTTTGGACTTTGCTTACCCATCTCCATTCTCTGGCTGGGTACTAATTCTTCTCATCTTCCCAAAATTTCATTTCAAAGTTTGATTATTTTTTTTATTTTTTTTTGAGAGATTATTTTTTCTTTCTATCTCTAAATCTTTCTTTTGATTTTGTGGTGTAAAATGCAGGCCAGTAGTGATGCTATTATACCCTTTGTAAGAGAAAACTTCCCTCTCCATAATTATCAAAAAAAATTCTTTTTCTAATTTTAGTACATTTTGGCTAATCATGTATTAGTATGTGTTAGTTAGGGTTTAATGAAGTTTTTTTTTTAATGATGAAATGATCAGATATGCATCAGTGATGGCACTTGAGAGTACATCAAAAGTTGATGATGAACAGTGGTTAGCATATTGGATTTTATACTCATTTCTCACTCTAATGGAGATGCTTTTTGAACCACTCTTAGCTTGGTAAGTAAGCAAAACTAAATGGGGTTGATTTCAACCCATGGATAGATCCAACTACAACCCATGGATCTAGATCATAGTCCTTGTGTGTTAAGTGTGCCCTTTTTCCCCTTTTTATGGGAGAGGATTCATTACATTTAATATTAGCCAAATATTCATATAAAATGTTATTAAATGTTGATAACTACCTTTTAGAATAGTTAAGACGAAATTCTAATATTTTATTTATTTTACTAACTATTTTTTTTTTTGTTCAATTTGGATTGTAAAGGATACCAATATGGTATGACATAAAACTAGCATTGGTGGCTTGGTTGGTGTTACCACAATTCAGAGGGGCAGCTTTCATATATGAGAGATTTGTGAGAGAGAAATTGAGGCAATATGGTGGTAACTTTATGAAGGTTGGTGGTGGTCATTCTTCTCCAACTAAGGGCAAGAACAAGTTCTTGGATGCCATTAACCTTAAGAAGGATCACTAAACCTAGCTTATTCTACATCACTAGTCACAACTATGTCACATATTTGTGAACTTTTGGTGGTTGAATATGAACTGAAGAATGAGACATTGAAGAAACACAAGCTTTGGTTAATTTTAGTTTTAGTTTTTCTCTTTTCTTTTTCTTCCGTTCTTTTTATTTTGGAAGCTTTTGTGTGTAATGGTATGGGACTTTCCACTTTGTTGGGTATAATTGATATTTTGAACCTGTTGTTTAATGAAGTGGAATTCTGTTCAACAAATTTATGTAGGGAAAATGATACCCAAAAATCATGTATGAGCATGGTCCCACTCTTTTTTTTTGTTAAGGAGCATGGTCCCACTCTTGACGTGACAAGTCCAGGGTAGAAAATGTGTGTACTGCCTCAGCAGTCTGACTATTTTTTGATATTTATGCACAACAGTGATGATAGGGGACTCTTTGGGTATACTCCCAGGTGTACTCCCCTCACAATGACAAGGTCATTTTAGTCTTTTCACTTTGTCAGATTGAAAAGACCAAAATGGCCTTGTCTTGTGAGAGGGAGTACACTTGGGAGTATAATTGAGGGAGTCCCCATTCCTTTTTCTATGCACAATAGATTTTCTTGGAAATTTGGGTGAAACCAATGTGGGCTGCCATTTAGTCCCTCTTGAGCAAGTGGTTGATGGTGTTGACATAAACTTTAAGATCTTAGAGGTTCAAAGTACGATTACTATAAGAAGTGGAATCAATAGTTATTGAATCTGAGTTATTAAACTTAAGCGGTAATCGTTGGGATCTTAGGGTCTTGTTGCACTTTAGACTCCTTTAATAGTTGCTTTAACTTAGGCGGTAATCGTGCTTATCACAACTTGATGATGTATCAATGCTTTGTATGACAAACGTAGATCACAATCAATTTCTCAGAAAAGAAAATGTGAAAAACAAAATAATGAAACAAAAAACAAACTTGGAAATAGAAAACAAAACAAAACAAAAAATAACTTTTTATTTTGTTGATACCCATATGTTAGAGTATTAGGGTCGAGATGGATCTAGATCCGAAGATATGAAATATCATGTAACGCTCCAAATCCAAATTTTCACGTCAGCCGCCATGAAAATCTAAGCTTAAAGCATTTTTTCGCAGAACAGTAAACATATACGATATACTCATCAAAGAGACAAATAACATCGAACATGAAGCTCAAAAGTAATAATAAATCAACTAATGAAACTTTACCAAGTTTCTCAAAACTCGCATGATGTCTCTAAATTGTCTACACATATGTCGGACAAGAACAAATAAAGTAAAAAAACAAGTATTTAGGAGATGCAACTCCAAATAACTACCTAAAGAAAGAAATAAGACTACTAAAGAAACTCCTCCAAGGCTAACTATGACTCAAGCAGGTGGCACTTTCCGATTTCCTTGTCTTGAAAAATAAAAGGTTGGGTCAGACCCAAACAAGTAGATTTCCAAACCTCAAAAGCCTTAATAGACAGTTTCAAGAACTACCAAAACAAATGGACAATTCCAAAACAAAATAAAGGTATCCGAGAATAGTATCTGAGTTGTGATCGTTAATATGAAGTAAATCACATTTGTAACAAACAACCAAAAGCGATATGACAAGTTGGTGTCCACGTTGTATAAGAGTGTCGTCCATAAGGTTACCCTTGTGTTAGCGCCGACCCCATACGCTCCATACCTAGGCCACATCCGGTAGAGAGGGTCGAACTAACCACAAAACTCCTACAACCCTCCACTAACTCCATCACGTCACACATACATAATAGCATCACACCATTTGTAGTAAACAACCAAAAACGATATGACAAGTTGGTGTCCACGTTGTATAATAGTGTCGTCCACAAGGTTACCCTTATGTTAGCGCCGACCCCATACGCTCCATACCTAGGCCACATCCGGTAGAGAGGCTCGAACCAACCACAAAACTCCCACAACCCTCCACCAACTCAATCACATCACACACATATAATAGAATCACACCACAACATACATAAGTCAAAATCATATTTCGCCAATATATTGCGACATACGAGTTTTATATCTATAACGTTTTGCAAGTAATGAATCGATGTATAATAATAGCCTACAATTCTCATATCATGTTGAGTTCTAACATATGTTCATGTATTAAAATAAATGATATTGTCCAATAGTGAGAGACATCTAATTATAAGAGTTATATATATACTAAAATCGTGGTATATAAAATGGTTTAGCCCTAATTATCATTGTAGTGCATGAATGTAGCATGAGAATGTTAATAGAGGTTGCATGATTCATCAACTATGTCATTAGGGCAAATTTCCTTCAAAATCTAACACATAGATGAGATTTCAAAGTGACCTAAAAATTTGTTTGTGTGGAAAAGATAAATCTACTACTTCTAATGTATATTTGTTATGTATATATTAGTTTCAAGGACCCTAATCAATGTTCAAGTAATACCAAGATCTAGGGTTTGTAGTGTCATCTAGTTTGTCTATGTTTTTCTATAAAATAACTATTCAAGCCCTAGAGAGATAGAAATATACTTAGATCCAAAATAAACCAAGCTCCACACCAAAAACAACAAAGAAAAATCACCAAGTTTGATGCCTCCTTCTCCTTCACTTGCCCTAATTTCCCTCTCTAGAACCACACTCCATCTCTCTAACACTGATGGCTAGAAAATGAAGAGATGAAGAAAGTGGGAACTCCCACACTAAGAACCAAAGAAATAAAAGCCACCAACACCTTGATCTTCCTCTTATTCTTCTTGGCCTCCACTCACAACATCATCCAATACCCCTCATCCCCAATCTCTCACTATCTCACGGTTTAAGGGATAAAAGGAGGGAAAAAGTGGGCAGTAGGGTTTTTGGCTATTAAGTGGTTTAAGGGCTGGTGCTATAGGCACCCACTAGAACAATAGGGCACTACAATCTCCCCTTTTAGAAGGAAATTCCGTCCTCGAAATTGAACGTACCCGACGAGAGGAAAAGATGGGGATACCAAAGCTGCATATCATCCTCGCACTCCCAAATAACTTCTCTATCATTGTGATGATTCCACTGGACCTTGACCATGGGAATGGTCTTTCGGCGAAGGACATGCTCTCTACGATCCACGATGCGAACTGGTTTCTCTTAATATGATGCATTTGGTTGGATCTCTAAATAATGGTAGTCAACCATCGAATGTTGATCCTCATCTCTCACATGCTTCCGAAGCATCGAAACATGAAATACGTTGTGCACTCCTACCAAACTTGCAAGCAAGTCTAGACGATAAGCTACTTTGCCTACCTTCTCAACTATCTTAAAAGGTCCAATGTATCTCAGAGCCAATTTTCCTTTCTTACCAAATTGTAAAACACCCTAAACAAACGATAAACTCCAAATCCCTACGTCGCTTGTCTGCATAACTCTTCTGACGACTTAGAGCCTACTCAGAAGTGTCCCGAATCACCTCTGGTCCTTCTAGTTTAGCATCTCCTGCCTCTGTCCCACATAATGGTGATCGACAAGGCCTTCCATATAATGCCTCGAAAGGAGCCATGCTAGGGGATAAGTCTGACCGTCCATTCTTTGTGTGTATTTTGTATCTGACGGATGAAAATATCCCAAAATTTATCCCTTTTAAAATTTGTGTAATTAAGTTCCGAAACATAGGTTATTATAGTAATTTACTTAACCAATCCTATTTTTTCTCCCGCTATCTCTCCTTTCTCCCACTATTTGCAATCAATTATAACAAAAATAATAGTTCGATGATTAAATACTAATACTACATTAAATACCATCTATATTTTCTTTTGCAATCACTTTTTTATGGGTTAGTAATGTCATTGATATTTTCCCCTCTAATAAGGGAGAAAATCGTGGGAGACAAAGGAAATCGTGGGAGTAGTTTTTTTTTTTTTATATTTCGGTTTACTTATTTAAGGGAGAGGTTTCTTATTTCTGTTTACTTATTTCTGGCCCTTCATTTGTAGATTCATCTCTTTTCTTATCTCCGATATTCTTTTTAATAGATTTTTGTTCATTTAAAATTCATGAAAAGTTGTTGTTCTTCGTGGTGTACTTACAATGTTTTCTTTAATTTTGCAGGTTAGATGGTAGGTCAACTGGTTCTATCCCCCTCCCTCTATATTTTTGGTTATTTGAAACTCATGCAAAGTTCTTCTTATTTCTTTCCTATAATCTCTCCTTCATATTGTTGGTCTTGATTTTTCTTTTGTTTGAATTTGCAGGGTTTTAAAGTACTACAGGGATGAAGAAGCAAGTTTTTCATGAAGAAGCAAGTTTTGCATCTGACCACAATTTAGGTTGTGATGGACCCAAAGAATTGCTGGAGCAATATTTGTAGGGAGAATTTCATTGTTTTGTAATTGCGGTGTAATGTTTTTTAGCCTTAGAAGACGCAATTATAGGCGCAGTTATTTTTGCTATGTTGCTCAATTTTTTACCTTACTACAATTATTATTCAACAAAATTAAATTTAGTAAATACTTTTATTTCTCGTAGTTCATATTCTTGGACAATATCATTCTCAAAGCTTTTATTTTCATTTTGTAGTAGTTCTTATTTATGTTCATGTATTATCTCTAAAAAAA
Organism: Eschscholzia californica subsp. californica; assembly: GCA_002897215.1. Taxonomy (NCBI): domain Eukaryota; kingdom Viridiplantae; phylum Streptophyta; class Magnoliopsida; order Ranunculales; family Papaveraceae; genus Eschscholzia; species Eschscholzia californica. The sequence continues at coordinate 441,219 of BEHA01001595.1, forward strand.
AACGTCGCAAAATAGAGTGTTTGTCGTCTTAAATCCCACATTTTTCGAGAAGTAGTTAGATATTCCTTTAATAATTTAATCAACTATTCAAATTTCTCCGATTAAGTAAAACTTCCTAAAATAACTACTAAAAAAATCTTCCCTAAACACTATTCTTGGTCGGTTTTTTTATTAACTTTCTAAAATATGATTTTATGTTTAATTTATAGTTGTATAGTTGTATATGTTTTTGATTGAATATTCAATCCATCTCTTACACTTTCTTATTTCTTTAATTCATAGTAACTATGAAAATATAAGTGTATATGTCTAAACCTAGAATAATGTCCGGTAACTATTACAGAATCTTTCCTAAAAACTATTCTTGGTAGGTTTTTTTTTTCAGTAACTTTCTAAAATAAGATTTTATGTTCAATTTATAATTGTATATGTTTTTGATTGAAAATTCAATCCATCTCTCTCACTTTCTTATTTCTTTAATTTATAGGAAGTGTGATTTTTTTTTTTGTTAATTCTCTTTTTTGAGAAAGATGATAATGTACAAATAACTATATACTTTATGTTTCATTCAATCCATCATTGAATTTCTCATGTTTTCTTAATACTTGAAGTTTGAGATCAAGTTGTATACCTTTTTTTTGTAGAAAACGAAAGATGATAATCTACTTAACCAGATTAGATTTCTTATGTTTGATTTCGAGTTTGTATATATTTTTCGGATGATCATCTTCTCCTCTTTCAACAAAAAAATAAACAAAAAATCTTCCCCTCCATTTGTGTGGAAAGTTTCAGATTTTGTGGTATCAAGTTATGTTTTCTTTATACTTGAAGTTTGAGGTGAAGTTATATACCTTTTTTTTTTTTTTTTTTTTTTTTGTAGAAAATGAAAGATTATAAATGTTGACGAGTTTACTGTATTTGTTTTTCAATGGGAATAATGTATTTGTTTGTGTTATATGTTGAATATAGTTTAATAATATGAAGTTTGATGGTTTATAGGTTTTTTTTTCTTTCTCTTCAGGTGTTTTTTTTCCTGTTTTTCATCTTTCAAATTTTAGACAAACATGAAAAATTTCCCCTAGCATTTAGAATGTGAAAAAGTAAAACTCCACCGAAGTGGTCGGATTAGCACAAACCAAATCAAACTGACGACATCAATGTATAATCAACTAGGTTCCCACCGCGCCCTATGGGCGCGGTAGATCCCTCTTGGCTAACGCCGTCGAAACATAACACATGGTCTGAATTTCCGTGTCAAGCATACATCTACACGTGCATGTTCCAATATGTCTATTTTCACATCATGTGGGGTCAAGTACAGTAACATATTCTTGAGTACTTTGTTGACTCTCTTTGTTTGCCCATCGGTCTGAGGGTGAAAGGCTGTGCTAAAATTTAATGATGTTACCATAGACGCCAGAAAACTCTTCCAAAACCGAGAAGTAAAGGATGAATCTCTATCTGACACAATAGACACTGGAACTCCGTGTAGCCTGACAATCTCCTTAATGTAAAATTATGTCAGTCGATCTCCACTATCTGTCGTCTTCACTGGTAGGAAGTCAGCCGACTTAGTCAGCCGACTTAGTCAGCCAACTTAGTCAGCCTATCAACTATCGCCCAAATGACGTCAAAGCCTCGACTCGAGCGCGGTAAACCCGTAATGAAGTCCATCGATATATTTTCCCATTTCCACTCGGGAATAGGCAACAGTTCTAGAAGTCCCAACGGATGTCGATTTTCTGCTTTCACCATTTGACACACCTCACACTTCCTCACATGTTCAGCAACATCTTACTTCATTCCAGACCACCAATACTGCCTCTTCAAGTCTCTATACATCTTGTTACCACCCGGATGAACAGTGTACTTACTCCATATGCCTCGTCTAATATATCCCGTCGCAAGACCGGATCTACCGGTACAAATAACCTCCCTCAGAATTTCAATCCTTCGTCTTGTCCTGTACTGAACTCAGTTTCAGTTTCTTGCATTAAAGATATTTGTTTCTGGCACCACTCGTCATCTATCAGTGCATTCACTATACGACCCAACAAAGATGGCCTAACGACCATACTACCCAGAAATATCGAGTAAACTCCTGTCCCAACAACATCAATATCATACATCGCCACATATTCTAACATCTTCCACTGATTCATCATCAATGTTGCTACAATACCTCTCGGTTGTCAGCTTAAAGCATCAGCTACCACATTAGCCTTACCCGGGTGGTATTGCAACATGAAGTCATAATCTTTCATTAGCTCTAACCACCGACGTTGGCGCATATTCAATTCCTTTTGAGAAAATAGATACTTGAGGCTTTTATGGTCGGTAAAGAGATCAAATTTTTCACCGTACAAATAATGTCTTCAAATCTTCAAAACAAACATTATAGACACCAACTCTAAGTCGTGAGTAGGGTAATTAGGCTCATGAGGTCTCAACTGGCTCGAAGCATATTCAACCACCATATCATTCTGAATAAGAACACAACCCAAACCCTGAATGGAAGCATCAGTGTAAATCACTAACCGAGCACCACTCACAGGAATGGTCAAAACTGGTGCAGTAGTTAACCTCGTCTTCAGTTAATGTCTGGTCACACTCTTTAGACCATCGAAACAGAACTTCTTTCTTAGTTGGGTTCGTCAAAGGCCCTGCATTACTCGAGAACCCCTTGATAAACCGTCTATAATATCCAACCAAATCCAGAAAACTACGAACCTCTGTCGCTGATGTGGGTTGCTTCCAATTAAGCACTACCTCGACCTTAGAAGGGTCGACTGATACTCCGATGCAGAAATAACATGACCCAAGAACTTTACTTCTTCTTGCCAAAATTCACACTTCTCGAACTTAGCATACAACTGATGTTCCATCAGTCTCTCTGGTACTTGTCGTAAGTGATCCTCGTGATCTTCCTTAGTTCTGAAGTAGATAAGGATATCATCAATAAATACGATGACAAACTTATCCAAGAAATCCCGAAACACCCCGTGAAAACTGCTGGATCATTAGTCAAGGCAAATGGCATAACCAAAAACTCATAATAACCGTGTCTTGTCACAAATGCAGTCTTAGGAATGTCCTCCTCTCTAACCCGTAGCTGGTGATACCCTGATCTCAACTCAATCTTCGAAAACCACTTGGATCCTCTTAGTTGATCGAATAAATCATCGATCCTCGGTAAAGGGTATTTATTCCTCACTGTAACCTTATTCAACTCCCTATAATCGATACACAACCTCATCGACCCGTCTTTGTTTTTAACAAAAAGAACAGGCGCACCCCATGGGGAGGTAATCTGGCGTACGAATCCCAGGTCAAGTAACTGTTGAATCTGGTCCTTGAGTTCACGTAGTTCAACTAGAGGCATTCCGTAATGAGTTCTAACTATCGGTGCAATACCCGGTTCCAACTCTATGTAGAAATCAACCTCTCTGCGCGGTGGCAACCCTGGTATATCGCTGAACACCCTATGGTACTCACATACCACATCAATCATCTCTAGCATCTTACCCATTACCAGAGGCTCTATCAGTTCCACGTTACCCAAGTGCATCTCCCTCATCTGTCTCGTAAGTCTACACACAACCAACATCTCTTCACCCTGAAGAGAGAATGTGACCGTCTTGGCAAAACAGTCCACAAGTGCACGATATGAAGCAAGCCAATCCATGCCTAGGATGACATCATAGTAAACTAAGTGAAAGTACAAAGAGGTCTGAAGCAAACTCTCGTTCACCTAACTTAATAATGCACCCACGACAAATATGGTCTATCACAATAGACCCACCCTAAGGTGACGCCATAATAAAAGGGATCACATATCGATCTAACACAATAGGCAAAATTCGTACAAAAGAATCAGAAATAAAGGTTCCCAAGGCGCTAGGATCAAATAATACTCTTTCCAAATTGCTATGAATAAGAAAAATACCTTCAACCACCTCAACAGGTGATCCAACATCTCTAGGAACTACGACATTCAGCTTCGGCTGATGACTACACCCCTGAAACCTTCCTTGCTGATTATGGTCGTGTTGTCGTCCTTGATTACCAGTATGAGCCTCATTCTTTGTAGGATAATCAACTACTCTATAACCCTGCTCTTGACAATTGTAGCAAGTTCCACCATATGTCTCTCCTAGTTGCCATTCAGTGGTTTTGGTTGTCCACCACTTTCTACCACTACTCTATCATCCCGATCTGTCCGAGGCCTCTTGTCATCATGTTGCCCATGATATTAGTCACTTCGATTCTTACCACTGTTTTTGTTGTTGTATAGGGAAAGTAGTTCGCCTTGAATAAATCCTTAAACTGTGTCCACATCACACTCATAGGATCTACTAACCGAGCTTCTGTATCCCACCATGAAGCTGCATTTTCTTCCAATTGAAATACCGTCATTCTCTGCTCATACACATCTGAGTACTTGATATTCTGCAAAATCGTATCCATCTTTTGGTACCATCCATGTGCTTCTATAGGTCCCGCGTTCCATCAAATACAGGTGTCCCCATCTTCTTGAAATGGTGATAATACTGCACCCAAGTCATCTTGGTCGGTGGCCTCTGATTCACCACTAGACCTCCCATTTCCAGTCTTGGATTCTGTGTCAGAGCTTGTCCCCTCACTCTAGCCTTCGCTGGAATGTTAATCAAATCTTACAATCCGCTGCGTCAATGGTCACCATCGCCCCTCTATTCACATTTTGAACTGGGGTCGCATTTCTCTCAGTTTGCGTCCACTGCACCCACAGTTTCTACTGATCCTCTTTACCCAGCGAAGATGCCTCGACCTACCCCCCTGCTTGCACCTCGGTCTGCACCTCGACCTCGGATGCGAGCACTACGGCGTCCCTTATCAATAGTTCCTTCTCCGTCTATAAGCTAACGAAGAAAAGAACAAGAAAGAAAATTAAATCTACCATCACACAAAAATCCAAGGAGGACTAAAGTGTCACACTACTGCTTTCAACTATCTTAAGTCCTAGACACAACCCCTAGGATTTATGAACCTAGAGCTCTGATACCACTTTGTAACGCCCCAAATCCAGATTTCTACGTCGGCCGCCATGAAAACCTAAACTTAAAGCATTTCTCCGCAGAACAGTGAACATATATGATATACTCATCAAAAAGACAAATAACATCGAACATGAAGCTCAAAAGTAACAATAAATTAACTAACGAAACTTTACCAAGTTTCTCAAAACTCGCATGATGTCTCTAAATTGTCGACACATATGTCAGACAAGATCAGATAAAGTAAAAATAAGTATTTAAGAGATGCAACTCTAAATAACTACCTAAAGAAAGAAATGAGACTACTAAAGAAACTCCTGAAAAATAAAAGGTTGGGTCAGACCCTAACAAGTAGATTTCCAAAACCTCTAAAACCTTAATAGACCGTTCCAAAAACTACCAAAATAAATAGACAACTCCAAAACAATATAAAGGTGTCAAAAATTAGTATTCGAGTTGTGACCGTTAAAATAAAGTAAACCACATTTGTAACAAACAGCCAAAAGAGATATGACAAGTTGGTGTCCACGTTGTATAAAAGTGTGACCCACAAGGTTACCCTTGTGTTAGCGCCAACCCCATACGCTCCATACCTAGGCCACATCCGGTAGAGAGGGTCGAACCAACCACAAAACTCCTACAACCCTCTACCAACTCCATCACGTCACACATATATAATAGCATCACACCATTTGTAGTAAACAACCAAAAACCAAATAACAAGTTGGTGTCCACATTGTATAAGAGTGCGGTCCATAAGGTTACCCTTGTGTTAGCACCGACCCCATACACTCCATACCTAGGCCACATCCGTTAGAGAAGGTCGAACCAACCACAAAACTCCCACAACTATCCACCAACTCCATCACATCACACATATATAATAGCATCACACAACAACATACATAAATCAAAATCATATTCGCCAATATATTGCGACATACGAGTTTCATATCTATAACGTTTTGCAAGTAATGAATCGATGTATAATAATAACCTACAATTCTCATATCATGTTGAGTTCTAACATATGTTCATGTATCAAAATAAATTATATTGTCTAATAGTGAGAGAAATCTAATTATAAGAGTTATATATACTAAAATCGTGGTAAATAAAATGGTTTAGCCCTAATTATCATTGTAGTGCATGAATGTAGCATGAGAATGTTAATAGAGGTTGTATGGTTCATCAACTATGTCATTAGAGCAAATTTCCTTCAAATTCTAACACAAAGATGGAATTTCAAAGTGACCTAAACATTTGTTTGTGTGGAAAAGATAAATATACTACTTCTAAGGTATATATTTGTTATGTATATATTAGTTTCAAGGACCCTAATCTATGTTCAAGTAACACCAAGATCTAGGGTTTGTAGTGTCATCTAGTTTGTCTAGGTTTTTCTATAAAAATGGCTATTCAAGCCCTAAAGAGATAGAAATCTACCTTAGATCCAAAGTAAAACAAGCTCTACACCTAGAAAGACAAAGAAAAATCACCAAGCTTGATGCCTCCTTCTCATTCACTTGCCCTAGTTTCCCTCTCTAGAACCAAACTCCTCTCTCTAACACTAATGGCTACAATAAGAAAATGAAGAGATGAAGAAAGTGGGAACTCCCACACTAAGAACCAAAGAAATAAAAGCCACAAACACCTTGATCATCCTCTTCTTCTTCTTGGCGTCCACTCACAAGAGCATCCAATACTCCCCACCCCCTTTCTTTCACTAGCTCACAGTTGAAGGGATAAAAGAAGAGAAAAAGTGGGCAGTAGGGTTTTTGGCTATGAAGTGGTTTAAGGGCTGGTGCTTAGTCACCCATTAGAATAATAGGGGCACTACATATCAACCGTTAAGATATATGAAGATTTAGAAGATATTATCTTGTACTTATCCTAGATAGAGTCTAGGATACTAAGATACCCAAGTCACTCTATAAATAGAAGTGACCTCTATGTATTATATTCATTGAGTTACATTGAGTCCTCGAGTTTGTAACCAATCACTACCACGATTTTGAAGTTAATATAAAGCAGCCATTGATGCCTTTCTCCGTGGATGTAGGTCGTGATCCTCCGACCGAACTACGTAAACTATTGTGTTATTTATTTTAGTTTGTAACTTCTATTCTACCAATTAACATGAACTTTCACATGGTATCAAGAGCAGGTTTGTTAATCCTGTGTTCTTTTTGTTTCCACACTTTTCCAGCTATTTTTTTTCCAATCGTTGTGATTTCGTTATCGATCGACCATTCAGTCTATTTCTTTGCATTCTTGTGTTTTTTTTCGGGTCGTCTTCTTATGGATTTTGAAGAAATTATATCCAAGATTATCTTGTGTAATCCAATAATATCAACCAATTTGGACAAATCACCAGAGATTTCCCTTTCGGTTTCGTGAGTACGCCACCTTCTTCTTCTCGGTTTTTAGGCCGACCAACAACTCTTTCGCTCTCTACAAACATATATCTTCTTCCCGGGTGATATTTGATAACTAAATCGTACTTCGTTATAAATCAAATCCGAGATAAATTGGATCTCAACAATTCTCGGATCAGTCAAAATTCTCTTCTCAAAGGAGTTCATTAAAATTCCACCTGATTCAATTTCAACCTCCAATCCAATTTAGGAGTGATTCATCATAATGTCAAAAATTTCAAACCTCTACAAAAGCTCAACCTAACCTCTTCTTCTGGGATATCAAATTCAAAGAATCTCAAAATAGTTTCTCTCTCTTCCTCATATCCGTCCTTTCTAATATACCAATGGTAGAATTTGTCAAATCAAACACTTCCTCTTCAACAATGGATCAAAAGGATTTGGTTGAAGGAGGAATTGCTTCTACTTTTACTGGATGTTCAACTCATCCTCTTGATCTCCTTAAGGTTCGTATGCAACTTCAAGGTGAAACCCTAGTTTCA
>BEHA01001595.1:449188-465312 GCA_002897215.1 Eschscholzia californica subsp. californica
CGCCGCTACCAACGGCGGCGCCATCACAGGGGTAGTTGTTCGACCGACATTCACCTTTAACGCTTTAACTGCAGGCGCTACTATAGCGAGATCAAAAGGTATGCCAACTCGACTACAAACACCACCGTCGCGTGTGGATCTTTTCTTGGTTGGTGTCCGACTTATCAAAATAGGAGTATCTGCCCTATTCACCGGCTTATCTGCCACCCTTACACGTTTTATGAAGAGGTTAGGTCCCGATTACATGTCTCTTGCTAGCTCTTTTTTGTCCAAGATTTCATTACCGACGTTTAAAGAACTGATGCCCGTGTTTGAACCTCAAGAAGATATCTCTTAGGATCAAAGAAGTGTTGGAATTTTCTGAAGTCGCTAATTTTCTCAAGAATTTGATTTAATATTGGATGAGCTTTTCACGGATCAAGATGAGTTATATGGGTAGAATATCTCTAGTATTGTTTATGTCAATTGAATCATTGTATTGCAACAAAAAAAAAAGACGGCGAAAAGATTATGTTTGAATGGGATAGTACCGATGATTAAGTTTTTCATTATTGTACTCGGCGGGATTACCAAGCTAAAGTCACTTATATAGTGGAGTTGCAGACAAAGTACTAATCACCATCGACAGTTGTTCGACATTAACAAGAAATTTCAAGTTCAAGCTCTAAATTCGATTGTACAAGCAACATTCACCTTTTTCAAGTTCAATCTTCAAGTTGGATACTTCACAAGTTCCGCATTCCAACTTGAGGGGGAGTGTTAGAGTATTAGGATCGAGATGGATCTAGATCCGAAGATATGAAATATCAACCGTCAAGATATATGAAGATTTGGAAGATATTATCTTGTACTTATCATAGATAGAGTCTTAGGAAACTAAGATACCCAAGTCACTCTATAAATAGAAGTGACCTCTATGTATTTTATTCATTGAGTTACATCGAGTCCTCGAGTCTGTAACCAATCACTACCACGATTGTGGAGTTAATATAAAGCAGCCATTGATGGCTTTTTTCGTGGATGTAGGTCGTGATCCTCTGACCGAACTACGTAAACTATTGTGTTATTTATTTTAGTTTATATCTTCTATTCTACCAATTAACATGAACTTTCACACCATATAATGTGGAATAGAAAATAAGAGTTATATTTTTTTTTTCAATCGAGACCACTAGTATAAAACATAAGGAAAATAATTTAAAAATCCAAAATTTACAACTGAAAATCAACAAAAGTGCTTTTCATCTCACCTATGCGAGTTCTATGTGAGCATGGTCATGACTGACAATTTATGGGCCCAGTGCCGAATTTTAAACAAGGCCCTTTTATATAGAAATACACGCGGTAAAAGAATTTTCGTACAACAATGTATGGATAACAATTTTGAAATACTTTACTGTAAAAATACAGATTAAATTATTGATAAATCCAAACTTAATATATGGTGTTGCTTTGGGATTGGTGTAACATCTTCAAATAAAACTTCCGTGATTTGTAGAGACTTCTATTCAATATTTGAGTTCGGGGAGAGAGAGTGAGAGATATTGGAAAAACATGATTTTATTTGGGGGCCTTGGCGTATTATCTTTTATACACATCTTACACTAAGTTATTGGTTAACAAAGAATAATGAAAACATATACAGTAAGATCCAAAAATATGATGTATCATGCATGTTCCAACAAGCCAAGTGGTTCAGTATAAAAAAACTAAAGTATTTCTTACACAAAACAGAAGCAAAACTGCCAATGCAAGCTGGATTCGAACACAATGTTGGGTTCTTATACAAAAAATTTCTCATCCACAGACCCACCTCAATCAAACTCAGACAACAGCCACACAACCCTTTGGAATCCTTTTCCAAAACTCATGCTGCAACCCATAATCCTCCTATTCATGTGGAAGTTGGGTAATGGGCTAATGGCATTCTTTCCTTAAAGCCATAATAGCTAAATACTTTGTTGATGTATCTTCTAGATGCCCTTTATGCACACTAGAGGCAGAATCTGAAATCCATTTTATAATTTATATCACAAGGCAAGGTTGTTAAAGCACTTTTAACTGATCTAATAACTTCTTATAGGGAAAAACTCATTGGTAATTCAAGATCTTTGAACACTACTGAGATAACAACTACTGATCTCTGACATAAATGGAAGTATTGATGTGACATCATTTCTAGAGGAACACCACAAAACACAACGCCTCTTGCAAAATATATTAGAAACTTTTTGGCACACACAAAACACTCTTCTCAACACTTATCCTAGCAATCTACCATTGACCAAAAAGAAACTAGATGTGACCTTGAAGGATTCTTAAAAATCAATTACGATGCTTCTTTTGTCAGAAGCTCACTCCTCTCCTCTCTGGAAATTATGGTTCATGACTATAGGTAGACAGAGAACAATCCATTATTTTCCACACAAGATCAATAGATGAAGGAGAAGGAAAAACAGCCTTCTATGGTATCATATGAGCAAAACCTATGGTATTAAACATTTATTGATGGAAGGTGATTCAATCAACATTTGTAACTTTTAGAATGGGAAATCCAACTCGGTTCACTGCACAACAATATATGTTTTATTGGAAATCAAACTCCAAACTACCTTTTGTATAGTTTTTTTTACGTACATAGAAAGTTTAACAGCAAAGCTCACAACCTTGCTATTAACTCTAAGAAAAAGGGTTTAAACACTTCCTTTTGTACTCTTAACAGCGTTTCTTCTCAATATGGCTTCACTCTAAAGAACCGATATCAAAATCAAAATCTGACGCAGCGGAAAACTAATAAAAGCCTTAGATCTTCGTCTAAAGACTATAGAACCGACACTAGAAGATGTAATACTAAAATACTGAATTTTATTGATTGAATTGAATGACTGAAACAACTACTAGACCTTCTTTATATAGGCATAGAGTTTCCCAATCTTAGTCAAACTCAAATAACAACTCCTAAAAAATTAAAACACTAGCATAGCAGAAATCCTAAACTGAAAACAATTCCCAAAATAAATAGAAAAAATACCGGAAGGCTATTTCGCACCATCCCTTAAAATTTTGTACAATTCCGACACCCGTAGCTTCGATTTTGGCCATTTTAGTCTGTCGCCTTCATACTTGGCTGCATCTATTTCTTCCATGTATTTTTCGGCCAATTCCTCTACATCAGTCTCTTCCACTTGAAAAGAATTCGACCTCAAGTTATGGTTAGGATAAAGTGGTGTATCTGGATAGAATGTATAGATATCAGCCACATTGAAGGTATTTGAAATTCCCATGTCTTCTGGAAGATCCACCACATAAGCATTGTCATTGATTTTCCTCAGAATCTTGAATGGACCATACTTCTTAGGTTTCAACTTATTATACGTGCTTACGGAAACACGCTCTTTTCGAAGGAAAATCATCACTTCATCACCCTCCTCATATACCTTCTTCCAGCGATGTTTATCGACATCTGCTTTGTTCTTAGCATTAGTCTCCTCGAGGCGAAATCGCACTTCGTCGTGCGTTGTCTGAATTTGCTCGGCCATGTTTTATGCTACTATACTAACTCCCATTTTAGGCAACTTTGCTAGATCCACAGCGTGATTAGGAGCTTTCATGTAAACAACAGAAAAGGGAGTTCTTCCAGTAGCACTATGCACTGCATTGTTGTATGCAAATTCTGCTTGAGGTAATGCATGATCCCATTGCTTGGGTTTCTCTCCACAGATACGTCGAATCATGTTAACTAAAGTTCGGTTTGTCACCTCCGTCTGTCCATCTGTTTGGGGATGAGCAGTAATACTTTTATTTAAAGAAGTGCCAAACATCTTCCATAAGGTGACCCAAAAATGGCTAAGAAACTTTGAGTCCCGATCCGAAGTAATCGATTTAGGTACTCCATGTAGCTTGACAACTTCGCGAAAAAATAATTTTGCTATATGGGTAGCATCCGAAGTCTTCCTACACGGAATAAAGTGAACCATTTTCGAAAACCTGTCGACGACCACAAAAACTGAGTCTACTCCCCTTTGTGTTCGAGGAAGTCCTAACACAAAGTCCATTGATAAATCCTCCCAAATAGTCGCTGGAATGGGGAGGGGCATGTAAAGACCCGTATTTTGTGCCCGACCCTTTGAAACTTGACAAACATAGCACTTCTGAACGTAATCCTATTAACGGGGAACGTGTTGAGGGATTTGCCCAAAACCAAGCTGTTAATAGACACGAAGGCAGAGCAATACCAATTCATCAATATGATAATAACCAAGGAGACGAAAGTAACAATTATCAAAACCACATATACCCACATAGAGATTATGATGAATATAAAATCAAGGCAGAAATACCACTCTTTAATGGTTATTTGCCGATTGAAGAGTTCCTTGATTGGTTACATAAGGTTGAACGACAAATGGATATGTCCTCTACTGTTCCTAGTGAACAGATGGTGAAGATTATTGCTTGTAGACTCAAGGGTAGTGCTGCTGTTTGGTGGGATCAGTTACAACATCAAAGAGTGGGACAAGGAAGGGCTCCCGTCCAAAACTGGCCGTCCATGAAAGAGAACCTTATGGAGAGGTTCTTACCCTCTGATTACCAACAACACTTGTTCATGACCTACCATAACTGTAGACAAGGGTTGCGTTCGGTGGGTGAGTACTACGAAGAATTTTCAAGATTGGCCCAGAGAAATAGTATAGAGGACGTGACAAAATCAAATAATGTTCTAGTGGATCATTTTCTGAACGGACTAAAATTTAGTCTGAGAGAAAAGATTGGAATAGTTACTGTTTGGACTATACAGGATACATACAACTTCGCACTAAAGGCTGAAGCTTGGGAGAAGGATTCAGGTTTTCGTAGAGAAGAACAACCTCGACTAAATACTAAAAGAGGTAAAGGAACTCTGGGGGAAATTGGTCACACATCAAGGGCAATTCCAGTAATACTATTCAGAGACCCCCAACGAACACAGGAGCCAATCCCAATCCGTATGCAAAACATGCAAAATTCCGTAGAACTAAGTGTTACTCCTGTCAAGAAATTGGTCACACATCAAGCAATTTCCTTCAAGGACGGAATAGGAGGTCAGTGAATATCATATACGAGAATGGAGAAGAGAAGGTAGCTGAAGAAGACGGAGAGAGTGGTGAAGAATATGAGGGTTATTAATGTGCCGAAGCAGAAGGTGAACGAGTAGCTTGCATGATTCATCCCGTTTTACTCATGCCAATGAAGGAGGATCGTAGTCAACGGAGAAAGATCTTCCAATCTGAATGTACTCAAGCGGAAGGTGTGTTCGTTAATTATTGACTCCGCAATTTTCGAGAATTTTATTTCGAGAAAACTTGTTGAGTATCTACAATTACCCGTGGAGGACAATCCGTCACCATATAACATTGCTTGGATAGATCCGGGACATGTTAAGAAAATAATCAAATCGTGTCGAGTTCTTATCTCTATCTAGAAGTACTATAAACAGGAAGTCGTATATGGAGTGACAGATATGGGTGCTAGTCATATCCTCCTCGGACGACCATGGCAATGGCATACCGATTGTACCTTCAGAGGCCGAGCCAACACTTATACATTCGAATGGAGGGACACAAAATTCTCATGGTGCCCTTAGGAAGTAAGGTTAAAGGTATTTCACCTACACCCTCTCCTTAAGAAATTTTTCTTACTTTGAGCAGGTCGGAGGATGAAGTCTTCGCTTATGTGAAGGAGGCACAAGGAGTCTATGCCATAGTCGTTCAAGGCAGCAGTAGAAGAAGGACTTCTCAAGCAACCAACCCAAATTCCAGAACGGGCAAAGAAAATATTGGGAGAGTTTCAGGAAATCATTGCTGAAGATTTACCTGAAAAGTTACCTCCTCTTCGAATTGTGCAACATCATATCGATTTCATCCCGGGAGCGAGCTTGCCTAACATGCTCCCGTACCGTATGAGTCCAAAGGAAGATGAGATTTTAAAGGAGAAGATTGAAGAATTACTCAGCAAAGGGTTCGTCCGTCCGAGCATGAGTCCTTGTGTTGTACCCGCTCTGTTGATTCCCAAAAAAGATGGAAGTTGGAGAATGTGTGTGGAAAGTCAAGTTATCAACAAAATAACTGTCAAATACCGTTTTCCAATCCCCGCGACTAGATGATATGTTGGATAAATTAGAGGGTTCTCAAATCTTTTCTAAAATTGATTTGAGGAGTGGATATTATCAAATCATAATCCGACCAGGAGATGAATGAAAGACGGCGTTCAAAAGTAAAGATGGGCTTTATGAATGGTTGGTCATGCCCTTCGGGCTTGCAATGCTCCCAACACCTTCATGCGAGTGATGAATCGGGTACTTGAACCTTGTATTACTGGAAAATTCGTTATTGTTTATTTCGGTGATATCCTTATTTTCAGCAAAACTGAGGTGGAACACCTAGTACACCTCCGAAAGGTATTGATGGTCCTGCAAGATAATGAATTACACCTGAATCTGAAGAAGTGTACTTTCCTCACACATAGTCTCATATTTCTAGGCTTTGTAATTAGTTCAGATGGAAATCAGGTTGATAACGAGAAGGTACAGGCTATCCAAGAGTGGGCCGCTCCTAAAACAGTCACTGAAGTTCGTAGTTTTCATGGATTAGCCACCTTTTACCGACGATTTATTCGGATTTCAGCACTATAATGATACCTATCACTGAGCGCATGAAGAAAGGAAATTTTGAATGGGGTATCGAAGCTGACGAAGCCTTTTCCTTTATTAAGGGGAAATTATGCAATGCACCGGTCTTAGCTTCACCCAACTTTGATAAACCTTTCGAAGTGGAGTGTGATGCTAGTGGGGTGGGAATTAGAGCAGTTTTATCACAAGAGAGGTGACATGTAGCCTTCTTTAATAGAAATTGAATGGAGCCCGACAAAAGTGGAGTACTTATGACCAAGAGTTTTAAGCAGTAGTTCGAGCTTTACAACGTCGGGAGGTATATTTGTTCCAAAACGAGTTTTTCCTGTACTCGGGCCAACAGGCCCTAAAATTCATCAATAGTCAGAAGTAAGTAGACAAGGTGCACTCAGGTGGGCCACTTTTATTCAGAAATTCAACTTTGTTATTCGATATAAATCAGGAGCAACGAATAGAGTCGCTGATGCACTTAGTAGGCGTGCCACACTGCTGGTAACTTTAACACAAGAAGTTGTGGGCTTTGAAGTATTAAAGGAGTTGTACGAAGACGATGATGACTTCAAAGAAATCTGGGCTAAGTGTAAGGAAGGTAACCCAATGAAAAATTATATTATTTCAAAGGGCTATCTATTTAACGGAAGCAGCTTATGCATTCCCAAAATATCCCTGCGGGAAAGTTTGATCCGCGAGTTACACGCTAGTGGATTAGACGCACATCTCGGAAAAGATAAAACAATTCTTAGCCTATCCAGTCGATATTTTTGGCCAAAGTGAAGAGAGATGTGGGGAATTACCTTGCTCTTGATGCCAACTGACGCAACGGAAAACTAATAAAAGCCTTAAATCTTCGTCTAAAGACTATAAAATCGAAACTAGAAGATGTAATACTAAAATACTGAATTTTATTGATTGAATTGAATGACTGAAACAACTACTAGACCCTCTTTATGTAGGCATAGTAATCTTAGTCAAACTCAATTAGCAACTCCTAAAAAGTTAAAACACTAGCATAAAAAAAATCCTAAACTGAAAACAATTCCCAAAAAATAGAAAAACTACCAAAAGCCCGTTTTGAGGCCTTAAACGATGGAATTTGGCCCTCAAACTGGGACAGTTGTGGCGAAGCGACAATGAATGACTGGAAGGCTATTTCGCACCATCCCTCAAAATTTCGTTCAATTCTGACACCTGTAGCTTCGGTTTTGGCCGTTTTAGACTGTCGCTTTTATACTTGGCCACATCTATTTCTTCCATGTATTTTTCGACCAATTCCTCTATATCAAAATCAAAATTCAAGTCAAAATGAATAGATGTTATGTTTGTCTTAAAAAAATCGTATATTGGAACTTTGGAGATTAATCAAGATTTATAGTTGTTGGGAGGAATTAATGTCCAACTAATTTCTCCACTAATAAAATACCCCGTTCAATATCCAATCGCTGGATAGGCTGTGAAATAATAATCCAGGAGATGGATTATGGTGGAAACCGAGAGAGAGATATAGGCTTGAGACAGAGAAAGAGAGAGAGAGAGAATTGGTTAAATATTTTCACTAATATTAAACAATCAGTATACAACCCTATTCATACAATGTATCATTTAAATCTAGTGGGATACATTGAGATATATACAACCTAATTGTAGTTTATCTGAGATTATATTAATACAAATCCTATTATATTAATACAAATCCAGTCGAGTCGGGTAGACCTGTCGTCTACCCATAATACTCCCCCTCAAGTTGGAGCTGGAATGCCAATGAGGCCCAACTTGCTTATCAACTTCTGAAGGGCTTCTGCTCCAAGCGGTTTCGTAAATGTGTTTGCGGCTTGTTCGGAAGTTGACGTGCAGAGAGGGAGAATAAGCTTTGACTTTATCTTCTCACGAACTAGATCATAGTCGATCTCAATATGCTTGGTACGTTCGTGAAATACCGGATTATCAACAATATGCAAGGCAACTTTGTTTCCGCAATGCACTGGCATAGGTGTCGGATGAGCAATTCCAAAATCGCTCAGAAGAGACTTCAACCACTGTAATTCACACGTTAGAGTGACTAGGGCTCGATATTCGGCTTCAACAGATGAGCGAGTTGTTTCTAATATTTCCAGTGTAGAGGACTGTTACCTATCATGGTGAAGTAACCAATAGTAGAACGTCTGGTAGAAGGACATCCATCCTAGTCAGAATTACTATTATCGGAGATGACAAGAGAGGTGTCAAAAGATAAGAAAAGACCTTTACCCATAGAACCTTTAAGGTACCGAAGGACACGATTGGCAGCGGCCATATGAGTGTCAGTGGGCTTTTGTAGAAATTGACTTAGATTATTGACCGTATAACGGATGTCAGGACGAGTAAGGGTCAAATAGAGTAGTCTACTAATGAGGCGACGAAAATGTGATGGGTCGTCGAGTGGGTTGCCATCAGAGTCTGAGTGGCGGGACTTTTGTTCCGTAGGAAACGTAGAGATTCTGGAGGCTGTAAGGCCGGAATCCTTTAAACTATCGAGAATGTATTTTAGTTGACATAGAAAAATACCTTTAGACGATCTAGAAATCTCATTTCCTAGGAAATATTGAAGACGTCCAAGATCCTTTAAAGAGAATATCTTGGCAAGAAAGAGTTTTAAAGCAGAAATGGCCGAAGGGTTATTATCCGTACTGACAATGTCATCTACATAAACGAGGACGTAGATGGAGACGGACTTATGAGAGTAAGTGAATAATGAGTAGTCAAAGATTAAATAAATCCACATTCAAGAAGAATAGAAGAAAACTTAGAAAACCATTGGCGGGAGGCTTATTTAAGGCCATATAAGGATTTATTCAACTTACAAACACGAGTCTCCCCCTGAGCTGAAAACCCATGGTGGGAGTTTCATGAACACCTCCTCATCAAGATCACCTTGAAGGAAAGCGTTATTGACATCAAGCTGATGAAACGGCCAGTTTTTTATGGCGGCAATGGACAATAAGACACGGGCCGTGACTAATTTGACGATCGGAGCAAATGTGTCATGATAGTCAAGGCCTTCGATCTGAGTATAAACTTTAGCAACAAGGCGTGCTTTATAGCGTTCAACTGAACCGTCCAATTTAAACTTTATCTGGTATACCCATTTGCATCCAATTGGGTGTTTGCCTGGCGGAAGTGGAGCCAATGTCCAGGTTTTGTTAGATTCCAATGCCTCGATTTCCTTGGACATTACATCGCGCCAAACAGGTGAAGTCATGGCTTGTTTGAATGAAGAAGGTTCTGTAGAAGACAATACAGTAGACAAAAAGATTTGATGAGTGGCAGTGAAACGAGCGACGGAAAGGCAGTCGGAGAGAGGATGAGCGACGGAAGCGGTAGAAGAAGCGAATGGAAAGGAGACTTGATTGCAATCGTAGTCTGCCTGTCTGGCAGGAGGACGGCGAGATCGTGTTGGTCGAATAGCAGCCACCTCACCGGGAATCGGTTTTGAAACTGAATCAGTGTTGGAGGTGCCTATAGACGGAACAGTCGAGTCAGTGAAAGGGAGAGGCTGAGGAGTGCTTGTAGGCAGATTTTCTGAAGGAGAAAGGGATGAAGGAGTGCAGACAGGAGAAGTTTCCAGCTGGGCCGAATGAGGGGGCGCAACTGAGGAGAGGGGGTCGATAGATATCTCTGGCGAGTGGGCCGGGGAAGGGACGTTGGAGCCCAGAGCGGTATCTGAAGGTACCATAACACGTGGATGTTCCCGATAATCAGCTGAAGCGTCCGAAATCGAGTTCGGTTGATACGAACAGGATCCATCATCGGGAAGAGAGATGAATGGCTGAACAAATTCAGGAGACGATGATCGTTCATGCATTGCAAAGATATTTTCCTGAAAGGTGACATGGCGAGATGTGAAGATTTTGTTTGTCGAAGGATCAAAGATCCGATAACCTTTTTGGTTGTTAGGGCATCCTACAAAGATGCTCGGAATCGTTCGAGAATCATGTTTGGATGTGATGTTGTTGTTATGAGCGAAACAACGACAACCAAAAACACGGAGATGATCAATCTTGGGTGGATATCTAAGAAGAGTCTCATGAGGTGATTTACCATTGAGAAGAGGAGTCGGAAGTTTATTGATTAAGTAAACCGCAGTTAGAACGCACTCTCCCCATAAGGAGAGTAGTAAATTGGTTTGAATACGTAAGGCACGTGCGACATCAAGAATATGTCGATGTTTTCTCTCTAACACCCCGTTTTATTGAGGGGTTTAGGTACAACTATGTTGGTGGACAATGCCATGATCTTGGAACCAATGTTGGAGTTCAGAGGACATGAACTCGGAACCATTGTCAGATCGAAGAGTTTGTAAAGGGGGAAATAAAAGTGGTCCATTGCCAGAAGTAATCGAGGATATTTTGTGGTCAAATTGATTAGTAGTGGAATTGAAAAAATTTGAAATAACTCTTTGAGTATTGGATTTTCAGGCCATTACAAAAATCTAAGTACAACGAGAGAAGTCGCCGACTAAAGTGAGAAAATATCTACTTCCTGAATGGGAAGGAATGGAGAAAGGTCCCTATATGTCTGTATGGAATAATTCGAAAAGACGAGACAAAGTAGTATTACTAAGAGAGAATGGTAAACGAGGTTGTTTAGACAAAGGGAATATAAAGCATGGAGTTTTATTCAATAAATTAAACTATCTAAAATTAATTGAAAACGGGTTAAAGAGAGATGGCCTAAGCGCCAATGCCAAACATCAAAACTAGTAGAAACGGAAATAGAACAAATCCTAGGCTCCGTGCTTAGAAATATAGTCCGTCGAACTGATCACCAATTCTAATCGTCCGGGTCTTCTTTTGGTCCTGAAAGACACAAGAAGTAGAGTTAAAATTAACATCACAGTCGAGGGATTTAGTAATCTGAGAGATTAGATTAAATTGAACTTAAAAGTTGGAATGTTGAACACATTCATTAAGATGAGATCTTGAGAGAAAGAAACGAAACCTATGTGAAAAGCCCGACATCTTGATCTGTCGGGGAAGCGAACATAATAATTCAGAGGTGCAAGAACATAGTTAGAGAAATAAGAAAGAGTGGGACATATGTGTTTAGCAGCTCCGGAATCAACAACCCAAGGTGTTGAGTAAAGGAACGTACCTTTTAGATTAATAGGTGGATCGATGGAGGCGCCTATAGGGGACTGACGACCCATGATGTTCGGTTAGACGTTGCTGTTTGGAGTGCGCATAGACGGCCTCTGATGGTCCAGTAGGTTATTTAAGAAGTTGAATTGCGCATAGGTCATTGTGGTTGCTAAAGGCAACCCTTGATTAGGGTTTGAAACGGAGGCATCAACCGAAGAAGAAAACCGATTGCGTGGTGGATAACCGTGAAGTTTGTAGCAAGTGGACTGATAATGTCCATGAATTCGACAGTTATCCCAAAACGGACGAGGCCGTTTTGGTCTTGGTTTCTCGGTTCGATCACCATTGTTTGACCGAGAGTTATCAAACCGAGAAACCGCAAGTGCGGCAGCTTCGGTTCCTAGATGTTTCAAGCATGATATTTTGTTGTGTTTCCTCTTGTTTCACGAGACTGTGAATTTTAAGCAAAGAGGGAAAGGGATCCATCAACAAAATTTGGCTGCGAATAGCCGAAAACCGGTCATGAAGACCTTGAAGGAACTCCATGGCTCGATCTTGATTGGTTCGATTGATGATGGACTTACCTTGACCACATAAACATGGGTCAATAACGAGAAGGGACTGAAGTTAGTCTTGAAGAGCTCTAAGTTTGCTGAAGTAGGTAGATACATCCAAACCATCTTGTTTTAGAGAAGTGATCGCACGTTTAAGTTGAAACACTTTAGGTGCGTTAGCTAGATGAAATCTTTCGTAGAGATTACGCCAAATATCGACTGCAAATTCATTATAAAGAATAGATTCTCTAATATCAGGAGCAACAAAGTTGACTATCCAACTTGCAACTAGGTCATTACAACACCCCCAAGCATGCAAGTCAGAAGCAGACGATGGTTTGACAATGGTACCATCTATGAAACCAAATTTATCTTTGGCGCGAAGAACGATATTCATCCACGAGACCAGGAGGCATAGTTATCTCCACTTAATAATGGGGTAATCAAGATAGTAGTTGGTGAATCCAAATGATGAACATCAAAGATAGGAGATGAATTGATTTTTGATTGTGTGATGTGTTAAGAAGTTTCGAAAGAAGTAGTCATGATGTGAAAAAAAACCAAGAGATATTGAACCTGCTTTATACCATGTGAAATAAATAATCCAATAGATGGATTATGGTGGAAACCGAGAGAGAGAGAGAAAAAGTTAGGCGTGAGACAGAGAGAGAGTTGGTTAAATATTTTCTCTTATATTAAACAATCAGTATACAACCCTATTTATACATTGTAGTATTTGAATCTAGTGGGATACATTGAGATATGTACAACCTAATTGTAGTTTATCTAGGATTATATTAATACAAATCATATTTTATCACTACACTAATCGACCGGGTCCGGATGACCCAGTCGGGTCGGGTAAACCTGTCGTCTACCCATAATATAGACCATCACGAACGACAAAAGCCTTTCTAAATTTTTTTATAAAGTAAATACTAGGGTTATTTCCAAATAACACGTAGTTTCTAACCAGTTATCCGCCTGACCCTAGTTTGTGACATTTACCCAAATGGCCCCCCTTTTGTCATTTAAATGCATTTACTAGAATGTTAATTTTCCACTTTCCTATAATACCCCTCTTTTTTTATTTATTCTTTTTCTTTCTTTCTCTCACCTCTTGTTCTTTCCCATTTTCTACAGACACTGTCGGTCAACAGCCATCCTTAAGGATGAAGTCACTATTCATATATATACAACACGTATAATGACTTCTCACCCATTAATGAACAACTCCTTTAATGCATGTACCCTAGGATGAAGTCATTATTCTTTAATACTTTGTGTTCTTTATCAGTACAACAAAACATCTCAGGTAGTTTCAAATGCCATTTGTATAGGGTGAAAAAAAATACAATGCATGACAATTTAAGCTTCTCAGAATGAAAAAAACAAATTCTTGGCGTTTAATTTGTTTTTATGTTTGTGTCATTTTAGCAATTGTTTCTTAGGAGTATCGCAAGACTGTAACTTGGTATTTTGGGTATGTTCCATCTATATAAAATGCTCCTGAGGCCAAAGTTAGGTTAGAGTCTCTTAATGTTTATTTCAAGTGAATTATAATACTGATCAAAGTAGTTTAACATAAGCTTAGGATTGTGGATTAGTCAGAAACTAATCTTTAATCAGGAGATCGACAAATCGAAGAACTAGTAGTAACAGTGTGTGGGCGAAATATCAACTGTTGCTGGAATGTTGTTTAGTAAATGAAGAAGATAACCTTATGAAGAAGATACTTTGTGTTGTTAATTTGTACAACGAGATCGACATGTAAATCAACTACCACTGACCTACAAAACAGAAACAGACTAAACACCAAGAATTTGTTGTTTCATTTTCGTACTTAAGAAATGAACTGAAAACAAAATACAATGCCATTTATGTTCTTTATCAGCTAGTGAGTTTAGCCAGTTGGTCCATGTATCCTTCAATCCTGTTTTGGATGCCCCTCTACACCCCACATTTGTACTTGTTTTTGTGTATGTTGAGAGTCCATTCTTCGAAGTCTTTACCGTATTTTTCTGAAGTTATAGTCAGCCATGGAGCGTTCACTAATAGTCATGGAGCGTTAAAGGAAGTTCAATACTCCAAACGGGTCGAATTTCACATAATTGCTAGTTTCAAATCATAAGACACTTACTAACTTCATTTTGTATGTATATTAATGCAGTTACCATGATATCTCGAGTCGTTTGGGGTGTTGAATGGAATATCAATTAGATTATTGAATCTCAACCTCTATTTTGACTCGGTTGGTTTTACTGGTTACATTACTTAGTGACTTTGTTATTTTACGGTATGCTTGTATGAAACCAACAGTATTGTTTGCATTATTGGTTTTCGACTTCCTAATTTTCCATGTATGTGACTTCATTAATGAAATATCCACTACTTTTAATTTGTTATTCTTGTGAATGTTTGGTTTTTATATTGTTAGCAGATTTATGTTATTTTTGTCAACAGGTTTATGTAATTGATAATGTTGTTGTTGCAGTAGTAGCAGCAACGGAAAAACGAAAAGCAATTTAAAAAAAAAACACACTATTTTCGTCGGAAAAGAGCCGTCAGAAATACTTTGACCACTATTTTCGACGGATCTGCAAAAACAAACCATCAGGAATAGGCCGAGCTAGGTTCACATTTAACAGGATTTTTACCGACGAGATTCTCCAAGTAAATCGTCGGAAAGAATATCTATTTTCGCGGACTGTTGTCGTCGGAAATAGTATTTGCGTCACCACAATTTACGACCACTTTACGACTGTCAGGCCTCGTCGGAATTAACCTTTTCCGAAGGCTTTTCTTTTATTTGCGACGGATCCAATCCGTCATAAATGGTTTTCGTTTTTATAGTGCTTCACCGGAAATTATTATTTCCTCCTTCTCTTTTATCCATTCTCTTCTGTCATCCTTTTCTCTTTCCTTCTAAAGTTGTACAAGTTTCGACATATATTAACATAGCACTCAGCAGTTTTACCTAACAATGTTGCACAAAATCAGAACTAAGTTTCATAGAAGAAATTCAAGATATAATCAAGTAACTGAGAACTAGAATGTTTTGAAGCTTGTATTTGAATTGTTCACCCTAAGTGTTTGGGGTCATTTAATCTTCCATGCATATAAGAAGAGAATGAAATCTTGACTTAGTGCCCAACTTTCTAAAATTTGATATTCATTAATGTCTGTTATAACTGAAAGTCGCGGAAGCTATCGAACCTATCCTAGAAATTGATCCGATTATGAAGATTAATCGAAAAGCTAAGTCAAAATCAAATATGCAAACAGAATTTACGAGGTTCGGCTTTAAAGCCTACGTCCTCGGGCGAACAAGAAATCTTTATTGAAGGATAGATGAAGACGACTAACACAACCCGCAAGTTCGTCCCAAGATGGTACCGTATAGAATTAACCTTCTATACTAAATCTTCGACGACCGAGAAATTTAACACCGCTCAAAAACTATGAAAAATTTCTCTCACTCTTGCTCTCTCTCTTTAGCTCTCTCTAAAGAAGAGTTGTTGTTGCTTGTGTTGGTGTTATTGATACAAGCATCAAACCCCTTATTTATATATAATAGCCACCGACTCCAATTGAACCCAATTTGGAAACCAATTAGGAAAGGCTTAACCGACTCCACAAAACCGCCAATTGAAACAACCGTCTTTCTCAATTTGGAAACCGCCTCCAAGGGAATTGAAACTGCCTCCAAGGGAATTCAAACTACCTCTCACAATTCTCCACCTCGTACACAATTTGATATTCTTCAAATTTTGGACGAACACCAGGATA
>BEHA01001605.1:18732-36928 GCA_002897215.1 Eschscholzia californica subsp. californica
GTATAAGACAATGGTGGGGGTGGTGACGGTGATGATGAATACGGTTGTGGAGGGGTTTCTCGTTCGATTTCTCCCGGATTCCAATGATAATTGTACGAGTCGTTATTCGCATATAAACATGAAGAACATGGGCATTGATTCGTTATCTCTTGATGAGTATAATTTGATTGAATATAATCATCTTGACGAATATAATACGATTGATACTGATGTAACTGGTCTGGAAAAAAAATTCCAGAATCATTAGCCAAAAACTTTGGTGGCTCTGAATACCACATGATGTAGAACGCAGCGGAATTTAAGAATAAAGTAAACTAATACGAAGAACGATAAAATAACAATTAAAAAACTCTAAATAACTGTAAACTCGATTAAACTTGATTGGGTTTTCTCTTCAACATGGGAATAATGGACAAACTAGATATCCTTTTATAGGATTCTGGACTTTCCTAGATAGACTTGAATTAGACTTTCCTAAATAAATAAAATACTGCAACTTCCTAAATAACTAGACTCAAATCTGGACCTTTCCAATTATTGGAAATACTAAAATAACATAATTTCCTAAACCTAAATTCTCTAATAATCATATTAAAATTGGGACTTCCTAAAGCTACTCTCCATGGCCGGATGGCCCATGGCCCGGTTTAGTCATGGAAAAAGCCTCCACGCCGGGTGCCCCTGCATCACAATTTAATTGCTCGGATCACTTGTGTCACAGACAAAAGATTATTAGATAATGAAGGAACCAGTAATGTGTGCTTAAGTGACAACGAGGGTGTTAAATTAACAGTTCCAGATTTAGTAACGGGTACAGATACACCATAATCATTATCAATATGAGAACAGTGAGGTGCACCAGGATTAAATAATATATTAGCATCATAGGTCATGTGATCCGTAGCTCCAAAATCAATGACCCAGCCAGGATCCTTTGAAGCATCAGAGGAGAGAAGAGCAAAACTACCTGATTGTTGTATCCATTTTGGATCAAGAAGAGAGCCACCAGAAATCGATGGTTGTGTATCAGAAACAGAAGTCACTTCTGGATATAATTGATGTGTTGTTGTTGCAAGAGTTGTTTTTCCTCCAACCTTCTTATTTTTTCCTTCTCGTTTTCGTTCGTTGTAATTGTCCCACCAGTCTGGATATCCATTCTTCTTAAAGCAATTTTCAATTATATGCTTAAAACTCCCACAATGTTTGCATCCTCCTGAAGGACCATTAGGTGAAGATGGCCCTGAAAGTTTAGTAACCATAGCCATATTAGTATCAACATTTAGCATCGTGTTTCGGCGTTGCTCTTCACCCTTAACAATTGCAAAAGCCGAATCTAAATTCGGAAATGGATCTGTACGAAGAATATCACTTCGAACACGATCATAGACATCATCGAGGCTGCAAGAAATACATAAAATCTATCTTCCCCAATTTCTTTCTGTCGAGCAAGAACAACATCAGGTTGTGTAAATTGATTGGTTTACGATAATCCAATTCATCCCAGATAGCACGTAAATCAGCAAAATATGTTGATACAAGTTTACCAGTCTATCTCATCTGCATAGATTTACGTGTTAAATTATAAATTACTGACCAGTCTGCTCCTTCAAAATAAGTCCGAGAAACAGCTTTCCAGATGGCCTTAGCTGTTGGTAAACGAATAAATAAATTCATCACATCTGGTTCCATAGCACCAATAAGTCATCCTTTAACAATTGCATTTTCCATACACCATTTATCATATATAGGATCTTGTATTTGAGGTTCAACATTTCTTCCATTAATATAACCTAGTTTACCTCGTCCAGCGATAAACGTCTCAACCACTTGTGACCAAAGTGAATAATTGATACCATTCAATTTGACACCATAAGGAATAGACATAGGCGCACTAGTATAGATAGACGGTTGTCCGGTGGTCATAGTCTGAGAACCAGAAAGCACCGTCATTGACATATCTGATGAACCAGACATCTTATAATGTAGAAAGTATATAATATATATTGATAATAATAAAAGATGATTTATAATCAATATATATAACACAACTAACCTTAATAGTAGAGATAATGGATGACAATCACTGTCAACGACACCAAAAGAAATTGAAGATGCCAAAAAGAACAAAAGCTTCGTACCTAATCAAGATTAATACAACCTAGATCCAGAAATACTCTAGATCTGGACACAACCAAACCTTGATGTTATGATAGTAAAAACGACTGTCAGTGATGTATTCTCGGATAGTCGACGTAGCGGGAGCGTAACTTTCTAAATAACATGCTCTGATACCATGTTTAATAGAGCAATATTGATTTTGAATGATACTTTATTTATCTCATATGAGGAGTATATATAATGTTACATGATAGACATGAATAAAAATAGAGATTAGCTATATGTTACAATTTCCTAACACGGATAACTATATATTTACAGATAATACTATTTCTTATATGATAATACTAGGGTATATCCCGTGCCCTAGGGCACGGACACTTGTATCAATCAAATATTACGAAATTTATTGTTATATTTTATTGAGAGAGAGATTTTTATGAGTTACTATTACTTTTTGTATTATTTTTTTGTTTCTTTTATCTTAAATTAGTTAATATTTTATTGAGACAGAGATTTTAATTTCTTTTTTTAACCCTTGAAATTTATTTTGTTTCTTTTTTTTTTTTAAATTAGTTATTTTATTTCTAAGAAGGAAAAAAATTATTGTTTTTTAAATAGGTAACTTTATTTCTACGAAGGACTATATTTTATATTTTGGGAAGGACTCCTAAACAATATACATAATTAAATAAGGATGTTTGTCCCAGTCATCGTTTTCCCTTCTGTTTTATATAATAGACTAGGGTATATCCCGTGCCCTAGGGCACGGTCACTTATATCAATCAAATGTTACAAAATTTATTTTATATTTTACTGAGAGAGGGAGATTTTTATTAGTTATTATTTTTTTGTATTATTTTTTGTTTCTTTTATCTTAAATTAGTTATTATTTTATTGAGAAAGAGAGATTTTAATTTCTTTTTTTAACCCTTAAAATTTATTTTGTTTCTTTTTTTCTTAAATTAGTTATTTTCTTAATAAGAAGGAAAGGATTATTGTTTTTTAAATAGGTAACTTAATTTCTACGAAGGACTATATTTTAAATTTTGAGAGGGGCTTCTAGACAATATCCTTTATTAAAAAAGGATGTTTGTCCCAGTCATTGTTTTCCCTTATGTTTTATATAATAGATTGGGTGATTCATGTTTCCATGATATACTTCCTTTTCTCTCACTAAAACCCAATATATGGATATTTAGTCCTTTTACATTATGGACATAAAAACCCTCACTTTCTAAACACAGTACCGTCAATGTCCCACGCTCAAATTTCGCGCATTTTGGAAAGATAGATTTTGGCATGATTTGGGGGATTTATTAGCAAAAAAGGGATTGAAACAAATCATAATTTCTCTCTCCTCTAAACAGATTTGGAAATCAAATTTTCTCTTTCCTATTATCCGAATCAATCAGAAACCAAAATCCCAACCAAAACAAAACGCCATCACCACGGATATTTCCAAATCAATTTTCTCTCTCTTCTTTAAAGATTTGGAAATCAAATCAATTTTCTCTATCTTACTATGTAAAAAAAAATTTCGATTCAAGTCAATTTTCTCTCACTTAACTTTCAAATTTAGAAATAGTATATTTTCTGAGATCAATTTAGCGTGATTTGGGGGTTAATATACAAAACATAGATATCACTTTCTCTCACTTATTTTTCAGATTTGGAAATAGTATATTTTTCTGGGAACATTAAAGCAGCATTTGTTTTCGTTTTTACTTATACATAAATACACATCGAATATAAATTATGAAACAAATACGTAAATTACGTGTTATTTAAGACGAGGAAACCATCATTTGTCATGTATACAATAATACAACGTAATTTATCAAATGTATGTGAGTCTTGTTCAATAAATTACACATAATTTCTTTTACATTACACATCGCTTACATTCTGTTACAAAAAAAAACGTACAAAATCTTCTCTGGTTCAAAAATGGTGCTCATCCATGTACTCTCCATTTGTAGTCTTGAGCAGGACAAACAACAGTTACACTATATTGTCGAATAGCATATCCAAATGCTTTTGCACCACCAGGAAACAACTGACAAACTTCAGTAAATATTTTATCCGAGCCATCAAGTTTTAGTTTCGTTGACTTACTTTGATTTGATGGTTCTGTTTGAAATTCCATCTGTTATATCAAATCTACACATATAAATACACATACATTAAAAAAAATCATATATTGTATTATAAACTACATATACAGTTCCGTAAATTATGTATAATGTTTGTCAAATTTTGACAATATTTGAAGGTTTTGAGTAGTTTGGTAAGCTTAATGGAGATTTATTAAGTGAATCAGTTTTAGTGAGAGAAAATAAATTGTTTCCGTTACTGAAGATAGGAAATAATTTATTTCTATTCCTGTCTATCATGTGACATATAGGAAATAATCTAATGAAGGTGAAACAAGTTCTGAGTTTAATGAAGATTTATTAAGTGAATCGGTTTTAGTGAGAGAAAATAAATTGTTTCCGTTACTGAAGATAATGAAGCTAACGTTACTTTGAATAGAAACGTGATTGGAGAGAGAATGTGGGAGATAAAAAATGGAAAAAGATATTCAAGAATTTTGTTGGTAAATCAGTTATAATATATGAGGAAGGTTATATTAGGTATTATGAATTAATATATATTCCAGGGATTTGTGTTTTCTCTCTAGATGCATACCAATGGACTAGATATCCATTTACAATATTATTTTGGTTTTCAAACCCTTAATGGGATTAGAGTGGACTAAATATCATATTAGGCCCCGTTTTTTGAGCTACAAACTCAAAAATTAAATTAAATATGCTTCATAATCGACTGAAATGATCACAAAAAAAATTATAATATCAGGATGAGCGACAGTGACGTAGAGAAAGGGCCCTGTGAGGCGTCGGCATGAAGACGAATAGTCTAAAAGGGTATAGTCGGCAGGTAAAACTTTTAACTGGTGAACCGTAGGAAATTGGCCGGGAATAACATTTGTTGATTATTTTCTGAATTTCCCAAAGAAAAGATTGAAAAAAAGGACTTAAAAATTTGTACAACATTTGAAATTTTGAATAAATTTCACAGTTTAGTTGGGATATCTATTACACCACAGTTTGCCATTCTTTTGGGTTATAGAAGTAAACCATAAAGACCTTCATCAACACGAGTCAATAGGCAACACACCTTTCCCTAACAATCTACTCCTGTCAAACTCAATCTGTTACACTATTGAAATTTCTGATATTTCTTTTTTAAATTTGATTTGTTCAATCTTGGTGTCTGAAATTCCATCTAAATTCTCCCTACTTGCTCTATTGACTTACCATAAAGAGTCCAAATTCATTTGAACTCTTCAAACCCAACATTTACGTTCATACTTTCACATACAGATAGACATAATGAGTTGTTGATTAAAGAAAAGGAAATAAGAGAAAATGGGTCATTTAGATATGTTTTTCTTCCTTTTAATCATTTTGATCATAGGATTCAATGGCCTATGCATTACTAGTGGACAGAGTTATGTTTATCACTTATGTTTAGGAGGTAACTACACTGCAAATAGTACATTTGGAGCTAACCTCAATCGCCTTCTTCTCCCTTCTCTATCTTCATCTAGCAACAATACAGCCATCAGAAATGGATACTACAATGACACCGTTGGCGGCCGGAACTCCGATGTTGTTTATGGGTCTTTCCAGTGTAGAGGTGATGTTACTTCACAAGTATGCAAAGATTGTGTTTCGGAAGCAGTTGAAGATATTAAAGGTAGTGATAGATGTCCGAAATCGAAACAAGCTATTATATTGTATGATGAATGTATGTTAAGGTACTCGGATCAATATTATTTCTCTATAATGCAAGAATACCCAGCAATTTATCTCTGGAATCGAAATAATGTCTCTCTTGTCACCAACCCGGATCGTTTTAATAGTGTATTAGGTGATTTGTTAGATGGTCTTGTGAAGGAAGCTGTATCTAGTACCTCTTCTAATAACTTTGCTACTAGAGAAACAAAGGTTACACCCTTTAATTATGCATATGTACTAGTACAGTGCACATTAGATATATCATTGAGTGATTGCAATAGGTGTCTCCGTGGGGCGATAGCTCAAGTACCTAGATGTTGTGATGGAATGCAAGGTGGAAGAGTTGTTCGCCCGAGTTGTAACTTAAGATACGAGTCGTATCCTTTTTTCCAATCTAAGGTTACTTCAGCACCACCTCCATCTCTTGGTTCACCACCTCCATCTCTTGGTGCACCGCAGCCAGTATCCACGACAAACACCACAACAACAGACGGTAAGTCCTATATATCTTATTTTTAAATTTTCATTTCATCATATATATGAATTTGTATGTCCTACGTTTTAATTACTTGATTGCAGTTGACACTAATTGATAATGGTAGACACTATGTGGAAAGACCAACTTTTCATACATTGTTACGGCATAATGGAGCGCTAAAGTTGACGAACTTTTGCTGCTCCTTCAGCCTTTACAATTCACTAGTACTATCTAAGCATTAGACCGCGATATTCATGTCATACGGGATTCGGAGTTCATAGGTTTCAAATTTATTTTCTTGGTTGGTTATGTAAATTCTGTCTGAATCCTAGGCTATATCTGTATCGATCTATATGTTCATAGTTAATACATTTTTTTTAATAAAAGGAGTGATATCTTCACTATGCTTTACATGACATCCCAACTAGGTTGGCACCGCATGAAGCGTCTATCATGAGATATCATCACCTGATAGTTAATACACTCGGTCGCCTTGTTTTTTAGGACATTATATTTACTAAATATGTTTGTAAATGATAAAGTAAAGCACTGTATTCTTTAACATTATGAATCACTTAAGGAAATTAGTTCTTATTCTTGCAGCAAGTGGAAAAAATACATCAAAACTTGTTGTTTACATAGTCATTCCGTCGGTAGTTGGACTACTAGCCATCATAGGCTTTTGGTGTTTTTGTCTCAAAAGAAAGAAGACGAATAAGAAACACGAAGGTTAGTAGCTACCCCATAGAATTTCAATTATCTATATCATTTAGTTTGATACTACACAATTTTATAAATCAGTACTTAAGTATTAACTTTTCGAAATGGAAATGATTAGTCATTTCATTGCGTCAGTGACATCTTTTTTGTTGTTATCTTTTTGAAGATGTCAATGAAATCCAAAGTGCAGAATCCTTGGAATTCAATTTCGGTATAATAAGGACAGCTACAGATGATTTTTCCGAAGCTTATAAACTAGGGGAGGGTGGCTTTGGTTCTGTTTACAAGGTACTAACTTTGTTGATCTAGCATCTAGTACATAGATTGGTGGTGCCATGGGGGCGGCATTCAAAGTTAACCTCTTTTGTCATTTTCAGGGTAAACTTTTAAATGGGCAAGAAATAGCAGTGAAGCGTCTCTCTGCAAATTCCAGTCAAGGTGAAGAAGAATTTAAGAATGAAGTCACTTTACTAGCTAAACTTCAGCACAGGAATCTTGTGAGGCTTTTAGGTTTTTGTTTTGATGGAGTAGAGAAAGTACTCATCTATGAATTCTTGCCAAATGCTAGCCTTGACCAGTTCATATTCGGTTTGGCCCCTCTTTTCCATATTTACTTTCTTGGTTCTTTTATACTAGATCATATTTTGACAACTATTAAATGTGATTTGAGTATATATAAATATACATAGTTATTACTTCGTATACAAACGGTTAACTTGGTTTCTTGGTTGGTACTTGGATGCAATTGTAGATCCGATTAAACGTACATACTTGGATTGGGAGAGACGGTACAAGATTATAGGAGGGATAGCAAGAGGTCTTCTTTATCTTCACGAGGATTCTAGACTTACAATTATTCATCGAGATCTTAAAGCGGCCAACATATTACTAGATTTAGATATGAAACCTAAAATTTCAGATTTTGGCATGGCTAGACTTTTTTTGGACGATCAATCTCGAGCAAATACAAATAGAATTGTTGGAACATTGTAAGTATTCAAGTCATCAGTTGAGTTTTTTTCATGGAAGTAATTTCGTGTACTCATAGATAGAGCTTCATTTTCATTTGATGTTTTGATTAGTGGGTATATGTCTCCTGAGTATGCGATGTACGGGCAGTTCTCTTTGAAATCAGACGTGTTTAGTTTTGGTGTTTTGGTTCTAGAGATCCTAACGGGACAGAAGAATAGTTCTTTTTACGAATCAGAAGTTGCGCAGGATCTTCTAAGCTACGTAAGTACAAATAGTATTGTCATTTAATTTCTTTCTTGTGATACGGCCGGTGGACTAAGTTAAATGATTCATTAGTCGGGCATTACTTTAGACACATGAGAAATTCTTGCAGGCATGGAGACATTGGAAGAATGGAACAGCTTTAGAAATCTTAGATCCTTTCTTGAGGGATAATTGTTCGACGAAAGAAGTTACAAAATGCATTCACATTGGTTTATTATGTGTTCAAGAAGACATATCTGATAGACCTACAATGGGGTCGGTTGTTCTGATGCTCAATGGCTACTCTTTGTCATTGGCATGACCAGCAGAACCTGCATTTTTTGTCAATACAAGAAGTGAAGAACAAGCCATAAATAAACCTGCAGCATGGAGTGTCAATGAGGTATCAGTTACCATACTGCATCCTCGATAACGGCATTCAATACTAAGTTTTAGTGTTATTTTACTCTCGTTCGTTGTGTGTGGGTTAAATAATTTGAATATCATCATTTTATGTTCAAAATTCGGGATGGTATAATATTGTAAATGGTACTCATGTGATTGGAACACACGTCTTTTGATTTAGACACAGCGGAAATTGAAAAGAAAAATAAAACTTTATTAAACAACTAATAAAATAAAGAAAAATACGATAAACTTTAATAAACTTGATTAATAATCTCTGAAATCTGAATAACAAGGACAAACCTGACTTCCTTTTATAGGAACTTAGACTCTTCTTGATAGACTCAAACTAGGATTCCTAAATATCAAAGATACTCAAATATAGAAACTTCTAAACCTAGAGTTAATAGGAAATACTCAAACATAGAAACTCTCAAATCTAACCCTAATGGACTCGGCCGTGAGGCCCTTTAGTTCACTCGGTCATGAGGTCCTTGTGCTTGGCCGAATGGGCCTACATAATCTACATCAACCTCCCCTTCTCTCAAAAGGTTCGTCCCGAACCATTCGGTAAAGAAAAGTTTGATGCCCCCGCATACAATGAATTCTGCCATGGCGATCCTTAACTCTCACTTTTCACGAAATTTGCTGGAAATCCAAAGAAGACAACGATGGACCAACGCACCCACCATAATCCGGACCCTTTGATGCGGCGAATTTAGCAAAATCAACAATAGTGAAGAAACATCCAATAAATTGCGACATCGTCCGTCATCTATTAGTTTGATGAACGAAACCACAAATACGACCTTCTTCTTGGGAAAACAACAATGAATGTTCTTCCATTCCAATAGGAATACGACCTTGTGTCGTTTAATAATGTAACGCCCCAAGGGGTTTTGTTTTTGGTGAAGGCACCACGAGCCCACCCAAAAGGCCTCGGTACTTACTAAGCTTGAGCGTACACCTATAGCCCAGTCTCTAAACACTCTTGCGAGCGATATGAGACTACTACAGATAATGATTCAGCAAGTGCAACCTTCTCATTCAACATTTTCAGAAAACCCTGTTGAACTAATACTGCTTGCATCTTAATCTTCCAAAGATTAAAATCGTTACTTTCATCGAACTTCGCTATCTCGTATTCCACCATCACAGAAACCTCAAAAACCAAAGCTCTGAGTACGGAATGTTATGACAATTGG
Source organism: Eschscholzia californica subsp. californica (assembly GCA_002897215.1). Classification (NCBI taxonomy): domain Eukaryota; kingdom Viridiplantae; phylum Streptophyta; class Magnoliopsida; order Ranunculales; family Papaveraceae; genus Eschscholzia; species Eschscholzia californica. The sequence goes on from BEHA01001605.1 coordinate 28,680, forward strand.
GGTTTAATATGATCGAAATCAAGTAATCAAGAAAAACAATAGGAAATAAAGAACAATCACATAGAACACAAGAGATTTACGTGGTTCGGTTGGTGAGACCTACTCCACGGCGACAACGGCACAATGATTTCCACTGTGATAAGCAAACAAGTTACACAAGAGATTCGTGAGAATTCGACACAGATATCTCATAGGGGTTTAGTTGCTATATCCACTAAAACCTTAATCCTACCCCTTCACCGACTCTCTTAATCAACAATGCACATGGTTACGCTAACACTAATAACCGACATAGACCCTGCTCCGCATACTAGCTCTGTCTTGGAGATCAGCTTTGGTAATCAGCTCCGCTAACGGGTCCAAAATTCCGCGCCGATACCTTCGGTCTCAGCAGGCAATTACCATTACCTTTTAAGCGGGTTGGCGGGTCATAAATCGAGTTCGATATCAACCCATATTCCAGTCACTTTCAACACGGACCTCGCCAAAATAATATAACATAATCAGCCCGCCTTATCTTTAGTGAAAAAGAGTTTCGTGTCTGACCTCCCAGGTACATTCTGCAGAATGGAACCTCTTATGATACCGAGCACTTAAGCTCAAGTCTGAGTATGTCAACTAATACTCGAAAAGTACGGACACTCCCAGTTGCACTAAGGGAAGCAGAGCCCTCACAAACACGGGATTCACACGTGGTCCAACCCAACAAGAAAATTAGAAAATCAAATCTTTACAAAGAAGTCAGTGGAAGAAGGAGCGGCAACTAAATTGACCCGCCTAAAGAGCTATCCCGTCATTCCTTTTCACCGAGCAGTCATTTCGTCACATTTGTCCAAGAAAAATAAATTACGGACCTCAACACTTAGAGTAAGACGCTCAAATAATCAAACAAAAGTAATCTCGTCTAGTGAAATTATAAAGAAACAATCGCTGGTGTCTATTACAATTGTTCGTCCAACGTTTCATCACCGTCTCGTCAAACGATCTCCCTCGACGAATAGACCGAAGAAAATACCCAGATATGAGGCCCCTACTCATTTAATTTGAGTAAAAAAACTCTCTTGACACGCGGTCACGTGGCAGTCAAGTTGCCACGTGGCAGACAAGTTGCCACGTGGCAGTCAAGTTGCAACGTGGCAGCATGCTACCAATGGGCTAGTATGCAATAATGTCGCCAGCTGACGGCGGTATGCCTGTACGAAGCCCTCGTCCGAATTATTTCTCCTGTATTTTCCTAGATTATCCGGGTTTTTAGGACCAAAATATTTTTCTGGAATCTCCGAATCCTCAAACTAAAACATTTTTCTGGTCAGGTTAATTTTGCAAACGAAAAAATATGTCTATTTCACTGAAATAATTTTTATTATCACAATGTTTCTCTGAAAGCCAACAAAGGTCGCAATACTTACAGTACGACCCAAAATCGATTGTGCTCGTCAGCTTGAGCATCAGTTAGCAAACTGTTAGCCGATAATTCAGAGAATCAAAGACACTCAAAATTTTTATTTAATCGGATCACTCCGATATGCCTTCTCTAGAGAAATTCAAACTAATTATATAAACGCGACACTTTTCGCGGACAAGTCCCCATGGGACACGAACTGAGTTAGAAATACATACGAAACCGAACTGCAAATCAGTCTGTACGACTTCAAACTACTCTCTAAGTTTCCGCACTTCGACAACTTAGAGAGTGGGGGACAAATTGTATGGGTCAAAATACGTCACCAGGAGCGCCCCCAGAAATCCACGATTAAGGGCTCACACGGTGCCCAAGCCCATGAATTAATGGCTAATGGGACTGACCCATTTATCTTCGGGTACCCCGAAGCAACGTCAAGATACGCAAGCATTTCCAGCCCTGGTTAAAAAGGTCGGTCCTCACCACCTCAACGGACCTCCCACCGTGTATCCGTTGAGGAGACGTTACAGTCAATATTCAAGATGACAATATCCTGGATATACCTGTTAAGCGGTTCTGGTATCCGTATTTATGGTGACCGCCCATGCGTTACCACCATTGAAGACGACTGCTCACCTCCAGGTGACAGTCGACCACTAACACTATAAAATGACCAAGGAGAAGATGATACAGATCATCTGGCGATCAACGAATACACCCGACACCCATTACTATATGTCTCATATAGAGCAACATCTGATTGTGGGCAAACACATCGAGTACAGGCTTAAACATCATCATCATCTGCTATCTAAACCTCTGAACCACTTTCTCTCTCATAGAGTCTTGTTTTTTGATAAAATCCCGCTCTCATACATCATCCTATTTCTCTCCCTCATCGGTAACTAGTCACAGAGTACAGGATCTTAGCAAGTACAAGATCCTATCAAGTATAGGACTTCATCAAGGACAGGACCTTATCAAATACAGGACCTTGAGGAAGCAAACACCAATTTTATCTCTACAGAGGTCGATCACTTTACCGAGACTCGCCCACTTTATCAAATACAGGACCTCACCTTGAGAAAACAAATTTATACTTTCCCGAGAAAGTATGAATACAGGACTTTCTTAAGGGTCTGCCTACTCTCCTGACAACCACGTGATCAAGGGTTTGCCTACTTTATCAAGTGTTCGACCAATTTATCAACAAGAGTCTGCTTACTTTATCCCTCCTAAAGGCTAAGCCTTTTACACTTCTCCCACGTGATTGTTTTAACAAGGTCAGACCCTAAAGATTCCCACTTATTTACGGTACATACTTCTGGACAAAGCAAGCCTCTCCAGGGTTGTCTCATCCACAAGGCAGACCTCACAAGTATTGTCATAATCTCTCTCCAAACAAGTCAGTCTGTCCGTAGAGATCGAGCTCCGGCTACTCTACGAGTCGTGCCTAAACTCCAACCATTGTCCTCAACGGTAACATTCCATGGATAATATTCACATAACTATTATATATCTTGCAAGCTTACTGACGTGACTGTCGGATCCCCCTTAGGCCGGCACCATCCCGGTGTCCCAAAGATTTTACGGTCATGTGTGTTTTGTCTCTTGTCACATGTATAAGCCCAAAGACGTCGTCGGTGCCCGCAAAAATATTAACAGGTGAAGGTCAGAATTTCGGTCAACGGCCCGGTCCTCTTGACTTCTTGACCCACGATTTCATACCTCACAGTTTGGCCATAGAATGAGGGGTCCGGCAACTAATTACTGAGTTTATCCTGATGGCACAAGAGATGACTAACACTCCACTCGACGTAGCATCCCAATTTGCAACACTAACAGCTCAAATGCAAGAGAACACGCAACGATACAGAGCCTAGAAGAGGAGAACATCCTAGTCAGAGCCGAGGATCAATTATTGCAGGAAAAATCACGGAGCTGTCTGTAACCGTACAATCTCGAGGACCCGTTGCTCCTAGGAGGACATAGTCGAAACCGAATTAGATATCAACTCATATTCAACACACTTTCAACAAAACGTGATAAAGAGAGAACGTGAATTTGTAATGGAAAATTCATAAATTCGTCGAAAGTACAAGAGTAATATAGTAATTTTCACAAATATACTGTCATGATTTTGACATGAGCACCTGTAATATTTTTCTAATAATAAAAGAGACTACAAAAGTAGACTTATTCCAAACCTAAATAGTAATCAATTGTCCAGACAGACTAAGAAGTGCAACAGGGGAATTCGCTTTCACTTTTGAAAAATGCGCTGACCAGGGACGTTCCTTCAACTAAAAACTTTTCAGTCTATGGTCGCCTACTTCGGATCCTGGTAGGATAGAACAGAGATCAGCCTACCTATCTAATGATATCAGCCTAACTCAAATAGAAATCCCTCGATAATGAGAAACTGCATCAAAAGAGAGAAAGTGAGTTGACTCGAAAATAAAAACCGTTGATTTCGTAAAGGTCTAGAGTAGACTTTGACTTGTGATCTCTTATAGCATTAGTTTATTTCTTTTTTCCATTGTTCCTCTCTCGCTGACCTCCAAACTTTGGATCATTTGCTCAATCTCTGAGTCCACGGTGTTATATTGTTTGTTGGATCTTTTGCTCAATCTCCGATCTTTTGCTCAATCTCCGAGTCCACGACCACCTTATATATTTTATTTCTTTGAGGGGTCTAATCGTTACCATCTTTTTCTATATTGTTTTGAATAACAGTCCTGTGAAACAACGGAGGAAACCGGGAGAACCCTATCACTACAAATTTCTCAATAAGAAAAAAATGTAGTATACTTTTCTTAACATAAGATAGTATGACTTTTTCACAGATAAGATGTTACTTGGTAGAAGAGCTTGATGCTCTGGCACTACTCCTAGAATGATTTGAATCCTGTTCTCTGCTAACTGTACTTGATCGGGTTCTACTTCCTTCGAAAAACGCTGGTAGTGAAGGAGGCGGCAAAGTAACAAACGGGCTATTGAGCATTAAAACAACTGCAGACATGGTGGGTCTATCTTCGATATTCTCTTGAACGCATAATAATCCAATATGAATGCATCTCATAACTTCATTTCTCGGAAAGTTCTTTCCCAAGGGCGGATTCATCAGCTCTAAACTTGTACCTTCTCTCCACTTTTTCCATGCCTGTGAGTAAATGTGATTCATCAAGTACAAATTTCAGAATTTGAGAAGTCCAAAATTTGGGAGTCTGTGTAGTATTTCATCAATGGGTTTATATACTTACGTAGCTTAAGAGGTCTTCGGATGGAGTAGTCTCATAGGAAGTGATGATCTTTCTTCCGCTAACGATTTCCAAAATCAAAACCCCGAAGCTATATACATCCGATTTGACCGAAAATATTCCATGCAATGCATATTCGGGGGCCATATAACCACTGCATATAATCATCAATGTGACTTATCCAAATACTGCACAACTCCTTACATGTGTGTGTGTGTGTGTAAGCGCACATTGAGTGTGCGTGTATGTGTGTTTAATACATTTGCAGAACTTACTATGTTCCAGCTACTTTACTTGTATTTCCTTGTGTTTGATCTGCTACAAAAAGCTTAGCCAAGCCAAAATCTGCAATTTTAGCGCCCATATTCTCATCCAACAAAATATTGGCAGCCTTAAGGTCTCTGTGAATAATCTTAAGGCGAGAATCTTCATGAAGATAAAGTAGGCCTCGAGCAATCCCTTCTATGATTTTGTAGCGTGTCTCCCAATCTAAAAGCAACTTTCTTGAGGAATCTACATATTATTTGAACAAACTTTTCAGGCTCCAAAGTGTTAGAGAGTAGTACTCAAACTAGAATCACCTTCTGCAATCAATGGCATAGATGACAATGGCAAGTTGAATCAATCAATAGTTATATATATATATATATATATATATATTAACTCATCTATTTGTACACAAAGATATTAAATCTCATTTGCCCTTACAGCTCTGTTAGATTAGTAAAAAAAGAACATGATTAATATCTATTTGCCCTTTAAGCAAATTCTAATGCGCAAGGGGTGTGGGATAATGCTAATACCTCCCATCCATATCACAACGCACTTCCCCTCCATGAAGGGCTAACATTACCAAGTCATGTTGGAGGATATTGGGCCCTTCTATTCTTGAAACGGCTTGCAGGGAAAGCATTGCCGGAATTTCTCTACCTTACAAATTCTTGTTGAGAAAAATAAGCACTCCTTATAGGTGATCAGTCTATTTAGAGTTTTTCTCTAATGCGGAAAACCAGGATCTTGGATGAAATGGTGAATAAATCAAACATAACCACGAAGCAAATAAAGAATAATGACACACAAGATTTATAGAGGTTCGGAGCAAGTCCTACGTCCTCTTTTAGCCGCACCAAGCAAATCCACTATGAATATGAAGTTACAACTTACCCGAGTTACCGTACACAAAGTCTAGTGTACTCCCCGATCACAAAGTTTCACTACAACTCTCACCCTCTCACTTACAAAACTCTCTTGATCTCACACTCTCTCATTCTCTTTCAATTACACAGAAGAGAAAACTCTCTGGAGATGGGATAAATTGTATTGTGAATGAAGAACCAATTTATAGGCCTTCATTCACCCGTAAGAGTCAGGAGAGCAATAAATGCTTGGGAAAATTTTCTTCATACACCTTCCCTCATTAATGTTTTCCCACCACCTTTCTTCCTTAAAACAAGGAATGGATAACTGTGCGTGTATACTTTTTCAAAGTAGGGTGAAGTAGCTTGTTGGACTTCCATTCTCCCATTAATGGGAACTTGTTCATTGGCCCCACAATATGACAATCTCCCACTTGGGGTCAAATGAACCAGTGAACTCTGAGTTGTAGAACATACACTTCTCTTTCAACTTGGATTGGTGCTAACACAACCTTCTTGATGCGGCTATCCGGTTCTCTCAGACCGAGAGACCTACTGAAGCCTTGCAGAGCTTCAGCTTCTCAGTTGTGACCCCTTTGGTTAACATGTCTGCTGGATTCTTCGAACCAAGAATCTTTTCCAGTAGTAGCTCACCATCTTCCAGAAGCGACCGAATGAAATGGTAACGAATATCTATATGCTTTGTCCTTGCATGATAGGCTGAGTTCTTGGCAAGATGAATAGCACTCTGACTATCACTGTACAAAATACTATTCTTCTTCTCGTGCCCCAACTCTGCTAATAAACCTTTCAACCATATCATCTCCTTGCTTGCTTCTGTCACTGCTACATACTCTGCTTCAGTTGTTGACAATGTTACCAGCTTCTGTAACCGTGAGTTCCAACTCACTGCAGTTGATCCCAAGGTATAAACATACCCAGTCGTACTTCGCCTTTTATCAAGGTCACCTGCGAAGTCTGCATCTACATATCCATTTAAAACAGAATTTCCCCGTCCATAGCATAAAGGTACATCAGTGGAACCTCTCAAGTATTCTAATGCCGAAGATATGTGGGATAGTGCTAACAGGAAAAGGATTAACAGGGCGCACCGAATAGATACTTGTCAAGGCTTCTATTTGCTACATATTCATAGATGAGTATCTTTTCTTCGTTATCGAGACAGAAACCCATTAGCCTGACAAGGTTCCTGTGTTGAAGCTTATGCAACAAGACCACTTCATTCTTGAATTCTTGTGAACCTTGTCCAGAACCACAGGAGAGACGCTTCACTGCTATTTCTTGCCCATCAGGAAGCACACCCTATAAATATATAAGAGGTCAATCTACGTTTTATATATTTATATATTAATTTCCTTCCTAAGGATATACATGGTTTTACCTTGTAAACTGCACCAAATCCACCTTCACCAAGTTTATGAGCAGCAGAGAAATCTGTTGTAGCAACTTTGACTGTTACCAAGTCAAATTGCAAAGATTTTGCACTTACTTATTGTAAGAGGCAGTTTCTAAAAGTTATAAGAGGCGGTTTAACACTTGGTGGCGGTTTGGTGCAGCCAATTGAAGAGGCGGTTTTGTGGATGCATATGGTCGGTGGATGCATACCAATTTGAGTTTCTAAATTTCCAAGTTAAAGGTCGGCTTATAGTATTATAAAAGGGGGGTTGAGAGTTCTTTGTAATCACCAACAAACACATCAACAACAAACTCTTCTTTAGAGAGCTAGAGAGAGAGAGCAAGAGTGAGAAATTTTTCATAGTTTTTTTGAGCGGTGTTAAATTTCTCGGTCGTCGAAGATTTAGTATAGAAGGTTAATTTCTATACGGTACCATCTTGGGACGAACTTGCGGGTTGTGTGAGTCGTCTTCATCTATCCTTCAATAAAGATTTCTTGTTCGCCCGAGGACGTAGGCTTTAAAGCCGAACCTCGTTAAATTCTGTTCGCATATTTGATTTTGGCTTAGCTTTTCGATTAATCTTCATAATCGGATCAATTTCTAGGATAGGTTCGATAGCTTCCGCGACTTTTAGTTCGAACAATTGGTACCAGAGCCTTGTTGAGATTGAACGAAGAGAAGATGGGATCGAAAAGTGGTACGGTCAAATCAGGGAAATATGAGATAGAGAAGTTCAATGGGAAAAACGATTTTTCTTATTGGTGGATGCAGATGAAGAATCTGCTAATCTCGCAGAAATTACACAAGACGTTGACGGGAAAGAAACAAGGAGATATGTCAGATGAGGATTGGGAAGAGTTAGATCTCGAAGCACGGGCAACCATTATGTTGTGTCTTGAGAGGGACGTGGCGTTCCTAGTAGACGAAGAAACAACGGCGACGGGTGTGTGGTTAAAGCTAGAAAGCAGTTTCATGACGAAAACTTTAACGAATCGGATCTACTTAAAATCCAAATTATTCACATGTAGAATGG
>BEHA01001605.1:37386-50132 GCA_002897215.1 Eschscholzia californica subsp. californica
TGATGTGTTGATTACAAAGCACTCAACCCCTATTTATATATATTATAAGCCAAAAAATTGGAAACTGCCTATTGAGCCAAAAAATTGGAAACCATCCCAATTTGGAAACTGCCTATTGCTGCCTCTTAAAATTTGGAAACTGCCTCTTACAGGTTTAGTAACAAGAACATAATCAGACATGAAAGTTGCAGTAGTAAATTCATGGAGTTTGATGGAAAAAGATTCTTCATTTTGTAGGGGTCTTAATTCTGCATCTGTTTTTGTGGTTTTTGGGTTGGACAGAGGAAGTTTATTAGTAACTACTCACTCAAAACTCAACTGTTCTTGCCCCCAAAAGTGTTAGACCAAAAGACTACTACTTAGATAAGAAAATTATGGTCATTTTAAGTTTTAGTGTGTCAAGCAACAAAAACTTCCATAAAAGTAAAGGTGATTGGATTGACCACGAGCCACATGAATCTCGATCTAGATGATTAGGATATTTCTATATCAAAATGGGTTTAGGTCACATAATTTGATCTAGGGGCGGCCTTGATTTTTTTGAGGTTCCAAGCGAATTAAGCAAATGTGGTCCTGTACCTTGTATACATACATATCAATAAGGTTTGATTTTCCAAAACTTCCTAAGCCAAAAGAAATTTTGTCACAAAAAATTGGTCAATTTTTTAGGCTCCAACTATATGTGGTATACACGGGTTTGCACATGGTAAAGTCTACACAAGCTCACACGTATAATATAAAATTTAGACACTTAACGAGTTGACACATAGTTACATGAGTTTGCTCAAAAAGCCGAAGCTTGAAAAATATCCATGTTTACTTTTTAGCCACGATGAAAAAGAAATTCGAAACATTTTTGTGTATATAAATAATATACTAACAAATTGTAAATATCCTTATTAAACTTGCGTAAAAAAAAATTGTTACGGAATGTTTATGAACTAAGAAGTTTTGCAAACTCTAATTAATGATATTGCAATACTCCGGAACAAATATATTTGGAAGTTGGAGATGGGGAGAGCGAGAGAGCGAGAGAGCTACAGAGACAAGACAAAGAGATAGAGAGACATAAAGAGAGTTTGTGTGTCATTTGCAAATAAATGGTTGAACCAAACTGCTTTAAGGTCGAATTGTTTTCAAACATAGAAATATATTAGAATAAAAAGAAAGGATAAGGAAGGAACTTGTTTAAACAAAAAGGGTAGAAACGAATTGAGAGTTAAAGTTAATCGACAGAATTATGATTTGGGACCACATTTAATTGATAGATAAATGCAGGGGATTTCCGAAAAGATAAAAAAAATGCAAGGGCCACATTTTAAGTTACTATGGGACAAATTAGACTTTAGCTCTTTATAAACCACGTGCAACAAAAACGTAAATTTGGGATGGATAGTGGGTTTTTTTGTGGGTGTGGAAACATGAGTTACTTTTTGGATGATATGATGGCATCTCCAAATTTGAAAGTTAACGAGGCCCTCATTTTGGTGGCACAAAGTCAGGCTTTGCTCGTTTTGAGCCAAACTCTGTCCTTACTTGATCTAATAGAAAAAAAAATACATTATCGATGTGGTCATTTAGACCAAAATAATACCACTTAGTGATAACTTAGGTCAGAATAGTTTAGTTTATCCTTGCTTTCTCTTTGCTTATTTTCCTATTTAACCCCACCTCTTTTCAATCCAAGAGATGAAGATCGACAGTTGGAGAGATCTCAAGGCAAAACGATGAATGAGAGATCGATAAAGTAATCACAAATCCAAAAATAGATTGGAAGAAGATGATTTAGGGATTTTGGTTGGATAAAGCAAATCACAAGTCGAGAATTAGATTCGAGGAAGATGATCTAGGGATTTTGGTTAGTTAAAGCTAGTAGTCGTAGTGTTAATGGAGTGTTAGACTAATCAAGGTGTAACAAGATTAATATGTTTAGGTAGGTTGTGTTGTATCATATTCAGTGTGGCCTGTCACACTGAATTCTAAGCTCATAACAACCTAACCACCATCTAACAAACTCTAACAAACCTCTAACCGACTCCTCTATATATATATTTGTAACTTGTAACCATCATCAATACAAGTTCTCAGTTTTTCTAATAAAAGCAAGTGACGATTTGTTTCTTTCAATTTTTGGTAGTGAAGCTTTGATTTTGATTTGAGAGTTTCTTACTGTTTTGTTTGTACTTTAATGGAGGTCTCAGGTTTCGAGGTGGAATCTGTGATTATTGAATTTGGATTGTTAAAGGTAGAAATAATGATAAGTTTGTCGTAATTTAGGGTCTATGTTGTTGGGCTTTAGGCCCCTCTAATCAGTGGTTTAACTTAGGCGGTTATCGTGCTTATCACATCTTGTCGATGTATCGATACGTTGTAATGACTAACGTACATCGCAGTCGATTTCTCAAAAAAAGAAAAATAGAGCATTGTGGGGTCTGGAAGAGCCCAATCACTACAAATTTCTGAATTAAAACGAAGCAAATTATAGTATACCTTAACAAAAAATAGCATGACTTTTTCACAGATAAGATGTTACTTGCTAGAAGAACTTGATGCTGAGGCACTACTCCTATAATGATTCGAATCCTGCTCTCTCCTAACTGTACTTGATCGTGTTGTACTTCCTTCAAAAGACGTTGGTTGTGAAGGAGGTGGCAAAGTAAAGGACGGGCTATTGAGCATTAAAACAACTGAAGACATGGTGGGTCTATCTTCAATATTCTCTTGAACGCATAATAATCCAATATGTATGCATCTCATAACTTCATTTCTCGAAAAGTTCATGCCCAAGGGCGGATCCATCAGCTCTAAACTTGTACCTTCTCTCCACTTTTTCCATGCCTGTAGTTAAATGTGATTCATCAATTACAAATTTCAGAATATGGAGAGTTCAAACTTTGGGAGTCTGTAGTATGTCATTCATGGGTTTATACTTACATAGCTTAAGAGGTCCTGGGGTGGAGCTGTCTGATAGAAAGTGATGATCTTTCTTCCGCTAACAATTTCCAAAATCAAAACCCCGAAGCTATATACATCCGATTTGACCGAGAATAGTCCATGCAATGCATATTCGGGGGCCATATAACCACTGCATATAAGCATTAATGTAACTTATCCAAATACTGCACAACTCCTTATATGTGTGTGTGTGGGTGGGTGGGTGTGTGTGTGTGTGTGTGTGAGTGCGCATGCATTTGCGGGCGTCTGTGTTTAATACATTTGCAGTACTTACTATGTTCCAGCTATTTTACTTGTATTTCCTTGAGTTTGATCTACTACAAAAAGCTTAGCCAAGCCAAAATCTGCAATTTTCGGGCTCATGTTATCATCCAACAAAATATTCCCAGCCTTAAGATCTCTGTGAATGATCTTTAGGCGAGAATCTTCGTGAAGATAAAGTAGTCCTCGAGCAATCCCTCCTATGATTTTGTAGCGTGTCCCCCAATCTAAAAGCAACTTTCTTGAGGAATCTACATATTATTTTAACGAACTTTTCAGGCTCCAAAGTGTTAGAGAATACTGATCAAACGATAAGGAAGTACCTTCGGCAGTCAATAGCATATATGACAGTGGAAAATTGAATCAATCAATAGTAGTATATATTATCTCATCTATATATGTACTGATGTACACAAACATATAAAATCTCATTTCCTCTTATAGCTCTGTTAGATCAGTAAAAAAAGAGCTATATAGTTTTTATCTATTTACCCTTTAAGCAAATTCTAATGCCCAAGGGGTGTGGGATAAAACAAGAAATTAGACGAAGGCCCAATTTTAATTAAACACGAATTATATTTTGTTTGATTAAAAAATCTAATATTTGTTTTTGTTTGGTTAAAAATTCAAATATTTGTATTTTATTTTGTTAAAAACCCAGCAATTTTTTGCAACTCTTTTTCAATTTTTCGTAACGCTTGCAAACCAGTTGCAACCCTTTTTGCAAACTAGTTGCAACCCGTTGGAGCCCTCTTGTAAGCCGTTGAAACCCTCTTGCAAGTCGTTGCGACCCTCTTGCAAGCCGTTGCAAATTACGAAAATACGTAGAGAGTTGAAGACTAGAAGAAATTGAGTTATCCTTTTTCATCAAAACAAAAATTTATAGGAAGTTCTGACTAAATTGCCCTAATATTAATACCTTCAATAAATGTCACTATGCACTTCCCCTTCACGAAGGGCTAACATTACCAAATCATGTTCCATCCCTAAAACACTAGCTACAACGCCATGTTGGAGGATACTGGACCCTCTCTCCTTGAAAATCAGCTTGCAGCGAAAGCATTGCCGAAATTTCTCTACTTAACAAATTATAATGCCGAAGATATGTGGGATAATGCTAACAGAAAAAGGGTTAACAGGACGCACCGAATAGATACTTGTCAAGACTTCTGTTTGCTACATATTCATAGATGAGTATCTTTTCTTCCTTTTCCAGACAGAATCCCATTAGCCTGACAAGGTTCCTGTGTTGAAGCTTATGCAACAAGACCACTTCATTCTTGAATTCTTGTGAACCTTGTCGAGAACCACTGGAGAGACGCTTCACTGCTATTTCTTGCCCATCTGGAAGCACACCCTGTAAATATATAAGAGGTCAATCTACGTTTTATGTATTTATATAATAATTTCCTTCCTAAGGATGTACATGTTTTTACCTTGTAAACTGCACCAAATCCACCTTCACCAAGTTTATGAGCAGCAGAGAAATCTCTTGTAGCAACTTTGACAGTTACCAAGTCAAATTGCAAAGATTCTGCACTTACTATCGCATCCTCATCTACACAAACGCAGAAAATATAGAGTAAATTAGAAACTTTTCCTAGGGGACTCCCATTTCTAAATGGAAATTAGTGACTTCCTTGTTCACGTCAAGCTGTAGGTGCAGAATTTGTCACTCAGACATGTTCAAAATTGCAACTTTCCCTCAAGAGTGGAATCAAGAATTTCTATCGACGGAGTTAGTTTATATAGATTACTTTAATGAATACTTAGACCCGGAATGATTAGTGTAAGACCTATACAAGGGAAGGACATGCTTATTCGACAAAATGTTCTTTTTCTTCTTTTTTATCGGGTGAGAAATGCAATTTCAGTGACAGAATTTAGCGTGCAGGCAGTGAGATTGACTAAAGCTTGCTAGATATGGACCAAATTATCTCAAGTTCAAGAACAGAGTTCTATCCAAACACATATAACTTTGTTCACTTCAATTTCCAAAGACAAGTGGAAATAAGATAATTTCTACACTTATAAAACATTCAATTTTTTTCAAAATAACCCGAAATCATAAACGAATTGGCATATCTTAAAGAGTTTGTAAAGCTCCATTAGTATTTTCTAAGCGAAAGCAGGATATCTATTAGCCCCTTAAGAATCATTGAGATTGACTTACTTAAAGCACCATATGTAGTAGCTCTCATCCATCTGTTCCTCTTGAAGAAACACAAAGATATTGCTAAGAACAATAAAACCCCACCAGTAACCGTCGGAACAACAATAGCAACAACATTACTTGATGATCCATTTCCTGCACAAAAGTTTGACTTATTCTTTAATAAACAAGAGCAACAAAAAACACTCCAAACAACAAAAGAATTAGCAGTTCCATACCGGAGACGTCCGGCTGGGGCGAAGAACCTTCAAGTGGTGGGGGTGGTGGTGTTGGTGATAGTAGTAGTGGTGGCGGCGGTGGTGCTGACAGTTCATAGAATATATCATTTGCAAATCTAATAAAGCAACTAGAGCTAAGTATATGAACACTAATTTTTGCCGAACAACATTGAGGGATGTAACCAATTAAAAATTCCAAGCAAGTTGAACAAGAAGTTGTTGATAAATCTTGAGTACACTGAACCATCCCATAAACATTTTTGAAATCTGCATACCTAGAAGACCCAACCTCAAATTTTGATTGCTTTAATACAGCCTTAGATGAAAGATCATCCAACAAATCTCCTAATGTTTTGTTATAAGTAACAGGATCAGAAGCATCTCCTACTCTAACATATACAATCATACCAATATCTCCTTTAGTGAAGAAATTGGTATCAGAAAACCGTAACAAACAAGTGTCTAATCTCATTGTTACAGATTTTTTATTTAAACATTTTTGTGTAGTAAGAACATATGATTGGTTTAAACAAAATTTGCATTTCTCCATTGAAATATCACCTCTACATTGAACTAAACCATAAACAGTATCCGGGTTGTTACCGAATGAAGAATTGAAGTAACCATTGATAGAACCATTAGAGATGAGAGATGGAAGAAGGGTTTTGAGATTAGTTTCATATGAACTACCAGAAGTATAATTTGGGGAGCTTGAGGGACAGTCAAGTAAGATATCTTGAGCTTGAGTTTCTGGTGGGTTTAGTAACAAGAACATAATCAGACATGAAACTTGCAGTGGTAAATTCATGGAGTTTGATGGATAAAGATTCTTCAATTGGTAAGGTAAAGGTGTTTTAATTCTGCATTTCTTTTGTGGTTTATGGGTTGGTTGATTACATAGGAAGTTTGTTTATTATTAGCTACTCACTCAACCGCCCTTTCCAACAAACGCGTTGGATTTGCAACAAAGAAAAAAAAAGGCAAACGTGTTAGACCAGAAGTCTACTAACTAGAATTTAAAATTATGGTTATCTTAATCTCCATCTAGATGATTACCATATTTCTATATTATAATTGGTTTACGTCGCGTATTTTTATCTAATGGCAAACACAAAAACAGTATATCATCAATATGGTCATTTGACCAAAATCTTACATTACTTAATGATAATTAAGGTCAGAATAATGTCCCTAAGTGTCAGCTTGGGCGAATTATTTTGTCAACCTAGGTGGATGACGTTGACATTTTTTTTGGGAACAATTGCATAGCATAGACTAAAAGAGTTACAATATTTGACTTACAAAGAAATACATCAATACACTTAAAAGACTAAATTGTAAAGAGTTGGCCATGGTTGGATCAATCAGGCAAACCGCTAATTAGTAGGGGTAGAGACGGTAGCCGCAAGATTGTGGGCCTCCACGTTGCACACACTCGGGCAGAACGAGAGCGCTACTGAGCTTCCACGTAATCTATCTCAGTTGTCGTTTATCTCATAATATAGTCTCCAAGAAATTTCTAGATCAACGGTTGTGATTAGTTCAAGGAGAACCCTAGAGTCCACTTCCATGATATAAGTAGAATACTCTGCTCCTCAGCCAAATCCATACCAAGTCGAAATCCTAGGGTTTCACTGTGAAGAGGTGAAGTCGGCTGGAGGCGATTACTTTTTTCTTGTAATACCTATGTTACCTTTCTATATAGGGAGCTATATAGGGAGATTTTGACATTGACCCCCACTTTGATATCGATATTATGACTACACACCCGTTTTTTTAACTCTTAATTTACACCCCCGTGGGCGGAAAACGTTAAGTTCTAGTTAAATGTCAGTTGTGCGAATCACACATGTGAATCAGGACAAAAACACCCTTATGTATTATTTTGACAATGACCCCCCCCCNNNNCCACTTTTATATTGATATAAGGACTACACTCCCGTTTTTAAAAAAAAATTATTTATATCTCCACGTGGACAGAAATCGTTAGTTTCCAGTTTAATTTCAGTTGTCAGAATCACAACATGTAAATCAGGACAAAAGTACCCTTATTTACATTTTAATTTCATTCTCAATACTTTCTTATTCTTTATTCTATTAATCAACTTCATCAACCACAAACAACTATTTCCTTTCATCGGCTCCCACCACCCCTACACAACCACCAACACAATCTTTATCTTCACAAGCCTCCATCACAACCATCATCATCCTTGGGGTTTTAGTCAAAGATCAAAGTTGCAGTTAGAGGTCAGCTCATTGGATAAATCAATTTTGAGAGTTGATTAAGAAGATGATGATGACGATGATGATGATGATGATGATGGTGGTGGTGGTGGTGATGGCAATAGTCGATGATCGCCATGATTTCAAGACAAACTCATTCTAGTCCATGTTTTTAAAAAGATATTACTTCATTTTAAGATGTATAAGTTGTTGATACTTCAATCCGTATTTTTGAAATGAGATGGCTCAATTTTAGGATGTATAAGTTATTCATACATTTTTCACAAAATTTTGCAAAATCACTACGGCACTACCTGGGTAGTAGTGTTGATAATGATGGACTTGGAGATGATGAAGATTATAAGATTCATTATCAAGAAATTAGTTTAAGCAGTTCGTGGAGATTAAGATTGTGGTGATGGTTACGTAGATCGGAGAAGATGGAGACGATGAAGATGATGGTGTTGGCAGTCGATGAAGGGGATAGTTGTCTATGGTTGATGAAGTTGATTAATGGAAGAAAAAAAGAAGAAGATATTGAAATGGAAATTAAAATGTAAATAATAAGGGTATTTTCTATTTATTTTTTTAGAGAAATTATTTACTTTATCCTTTGCTTATTTTTCATCTTTTTCTCGGCCTCTTTTCAATCCAAGAGATGAAGATCCACATGTGGAAAAATCTTAAGGCAAAACGATGAATAAAAGATCGATAAAGTAATCACAAATGCAAAAATAAATTAGACGAAGATGGTTTAGGGGGTTTGGTTGTAATAAAGCAAATCATAAGTCGAATATTAGATTCGATGAAGATGGTTTAGGGGTTTTGGTTAGTTAAAGCAAGTGACGATTTGGTGAGTCAACGGTCAACACGCTTTATCAACACGAGTCAACGGTCAACACGAGTCAATCTTTGTGTCTGAAGTTAAATCTAATTCTCCCAACTTGCTCTATTGACTTACCATAAAGAGTTCAAATTCATTTAAACTCTAAAAACCCAACATTTACATTCATACTTTCACATACAGATAGACATAATGAGTTGTTGATTAAAGAAAAGGAAATAAGAGAAAATGGGTCATTTAGATATGTTTTCGTTCGTTTTAATCATTTTGATCCTCGTAGGATTTAATGGCCTATGCAGTACTAGTGCACAGAATTTCCTTCGACACTTCTGTTTAGGAGGTAACTTTGCTGCAAATAGTACATTTGGAATTGGAGCTAACCTCAACGGCCGTCTTCTCCCTTCTCTATCTTCATCAAGGGACAATACAGTCACCCGAAATGGATACTACAATAACACCGTTGGCCGGGACTCCGATGTTGTTTATGGGTCTTTCCAGTGTAGAGGTGATGTTACTTCAGTAGTATGCAACGAGTGTGTTTTGACCGCATTTGAATATATTAAAGATAGATGTCCAAATTCGAAACAAGTCATTATATATTTTGCTGAATGTATGTTAAGGTACTCGGATCAATATTATTTCTCTAAAATACAAGATGCACCAGCAATTAATCTACGAAATCCTAATAATGTCACCAACCGGGATGAGTTTAATCGTATATTAGGTGATTTGTTAGATGGTCTTGTGAAGGAAGCTGTATCTAGTACCTCTTCTAATAACTTTGCTGCTAGAGAAACAAATATTACCGCCTTTAATAAGATATATGGACTAGTACAATGCACATTAGACATATCATTGAGTGACTGCAATAGTTGTCTCCGTGGGGCGATCGCTCAATTACCTAGATGTTGTGATGGAAAGCAAGGTGGAAGAGTTGTTCGCCCGAGTTGTAATTTTAGATACGAGTCGTATGCTTTCTTCCAATCTAAGGTTACTTCAGCACCAACTCCATCTCAAGGCGCACCACCACCAGTATCCAAGACAAACACCACAACAACAGACGGTAAGTCCTATATATATCTTATTTTGAAATTTTAATTTCACCATATATATGAATTTGTACTACGTCTTAATTACTTGATTGCAGTAGATACTCATTGATGTTG
Source organism: Eschscholzia californica subsp. californica (assembly GCA_002897215.1). Lineage (NCBI taxonomy): Eukaryota > Viridiplantae > Streptophyta > Magnoliopsida > Ranunculales > Papaveraceae > Eschscholzia > Eschscholzia californica. Next base: position 47,230 of record BEHA01001605.1, read on the forward strand.
GAATTTTCAATAGACCATATGTGGAAAGAAAAACCTTTCATACATTGTTACGGCATAATCGAGCGCTAAAAGTTGAAGAACTTTTGCTGCTCCTTCAGCCTTTACAATTCACTAGTACTATCTACCCATTAGACCACGATATTCATTTTCGGAGTTCATAACTTCCAAATTTATTTTCTTGGTTTGTTATGTCAATTCTGTCTGACTCCTAAGCTGTATCTGTATCGGTCTATATGTTCATAGTTAATACAATCATATAGGCAGGTGTTATTAGGTAAGGGGTCTAATCGCAACGAAGTATTACAGTTATAATGGTCACTGACACTCGGTCGCCTCTGACACTCGGTCACCTGTTTGTTAGGACATTATTTGCCAATATGTTTGTAAATGATAAAGTAAAGCACTGTATTCTTTAATATTATGAATCACTTAAGGAAATTGGTTCTTATTCTTGCAGCAAGTGGAAAAAATACATCAAAAGTTGTTGTTTACATTGTCGTTCCGTCAGTAGTTGGACTACTAGCCATCCTAGGCTTTTGGTGTTTTTGTCTCAAAAGAAAGAAGACGAAAAAGAAACATGAAGGTCAGTAGCTACGCCATAGAATTTCAATTATCTATATCATCTCGGTTGATACTACACAATTTCATATCTTAGTACTTAAAGATTTAGTTTTCGAATTGGAAATTTTTAGTCATTTCATCTTTTCTGTTGTTATCTTTTTTAAGATGTCAATGAAATCCGAAGTGCAGAATCCTTGCAATTCAATTTCAGTATAATAAGGGCAGCTACAGATGATTTTTCCGAAGCTTATAAACTTGGGGAGGGTGGGTTTGGTTCTGTTTACAAGGTATTAACTTTGTTGATCTAGCATCTAGTACAACTTTAGATTGGTGGTGCCGTCTAGCATCTAGTACAACTTTAGATTGGTGGTGCCGTGGGGGGCGGCACCGTGGGGGCGGCATTCAAAGTTAACCTCTTTTGTCATTTTTCTTTTCTCCACTGTCATTTTCAGGGTAAACTTTTAAATGGGCAAGAAATCGCAGTGAAGCGTCTCTCTGCAAATTCTGGTCAAGGTGAAGAAGAATTTAAGAATGAAGTCATTTTACTAGCTAAACTTCAGCACAGGAATCTTGTGAGGCTTCTAGGTTTTTGTTTTGATGGAGTGGAGAAAGCACTCATCTATGAATTCTTGCCAAATGCTAGCCTTGACCAATTCATATTCGGTTGGGCTCCTATTTTCCATATTTACTTTCTAGGTTCATTTATACTAGATCATATTTTGACAACTATTACATGTGATTTGAGTATATATATATATATATATTACTTCGTATACAAACGGTTAACTTTGTCTCTTGGTTGGTACTTGCATGCAATTGTAGATCCGATTAAACATACATACTTGGATTGGGAGAGACGGTACAAGATTATAGGAGGGATAGCAAGAGGTCTTCTTTATCTTCACGAGGATTCTCGACTTACAATTATTCATCGAGATCTTAAAGCGGCCAACATATTACTAGATTTAGATATGAAACCTAAAATTTCAGATTTTGGCATGGCTAGACTTTTCGTGGCAGATCAATCTCGAGCAAATACAAATAGAATTGTTGGAACATAGTAAGTATTCGAGCCATGACCTGATATTTTTTCATAGTTACCGATGTCTGAACTAAATTCGTGTACTCATAGAGCTCATTTTCATTTGATGTTTTGATTAGCGGATATATGTCTCCTGAGTATGCAATACACGGGCAGTTCTCTTTAAAATCAGACGTGTTTAGTTTTGGTGTTTTGGTTCTAGAGATCCTAGCGGGAAAGAAGAATACTTCTTTTTATGACTCAGACGTTGCGCAGGATCTTCTAAGCTACGTAAGTACAAATAGTGTTGTCATTTATTTTCATTCTTGTGATACGGTGGACTAAGTTAAATGATTCATTAGTCCAACCTTATTTTAGATAAATGAAACTCTCTTGCAGGCATGGAGACATTGGAAGAATGGAACCGCTTTGGAAATCTTAGATCCATTCTTGAGGGATAGATGTTCGATGAACGAAGTGAAAAGATGCATTCACATTGGTTTATTATGTGTTCAAGAAGACGTATCTGATAGGCCTACAATGGGGTCGGTTGTTCTGATGCTCAATAGCTCTTTGTCATTGGCATTGCCATCAGAACCTGCATTTTTTGTCAATACAAGAAGTGAAGAACAAGCATTAAATACACCTGCAGCATGGAGTGTCAATGAGGTATCAATTACCATACTGCATCCTCGGTAACGACATTCAATATTAAGTTTTAGTGTTATTTTACTCTCAAGATTTGGGATGGTAGAATGTTGTAAATGGTACTCAATTAACTGAAATATACATGTCTTTTTATTTCATTTCATGTTTTATTGGATACTTTTCGTTGGCTACTGAGTGGATGATGGATACTACTATGAGACCAAGGATCGCTCCCCTTGTATGATTTACGTGTCGTTATCGTGTAGAGGTAATATGGTTATAACACAAGTATGGGAAGATATACACTGTGTGGCTAAAACTTCTCATAATATTGTTCAGAATAGATGGTGTCCAAACTCAAAACAAGCTATTGTACTGTATGAAGAATGTAAGTACTATGTCTTATCTCTACATCATGGAAGATGATTTAGTAGTTCTTGGTCGGGATATTGATATACCAGAGAACCCGAAACAATTTTATAACTCGGTGCATGATTTGTAGTCAAAGTTGCAGTTTCAGCTAGTTATATTTTAAGCGAGGAAAACTGTCTCTTAGATCCGAGAGATGGAAAATGTTGAATTTGAAAGACAAAACAATATGTTGAGATTCCAGGGAAAAAATTGAAATCTAGAAACCTCACTTGGAGAAAAGAATCAAAATTGGGTAGGAGAG
>BEHA01001605.1:80515-91953 GCA_002897215.1 Eschscholzia californica subsp. californica
CAGATATGATGACAAAACCATTACCCAAAGGCAAACATGAGCTATGTAGCAGTGTTGCAGGTTTTGGGGATGGTAGGTCCCTCTTCATAAGTCGGGAGGGGGAGTTTGTTGGGGTCCCTCCTTATAATTAAAGGACTCCTAGTTGGAATAGGATTTCCCTTATTCCTTGTTTGGGGAAAAAATAGAAACTAGTTTCTATTTTTTCAAGCCTAAAAATGAATTCCTATTTCTATTGGTAAACCTCCTTATTTATTATTATAAATAGGGAATGAAAGGGAAGAGATTATACACAACAACTTCCAGAACAAAGAGAAGCCAGAGAAAGAGAGATTTCTGAAGTGGTTCTTTCAAGAGAGATTGAAAGAGCAGAATATTGGTTCGAAGAAAAGAAGATTATTAATCTTGTGAAGCAATTTAGTTTGTGGTTATCTTCTTCAACCTTTAGTAATCTAGGATTTGTTCAAATCCTAAGGAGTAAGAGATTTTATTTCTTTGTTTCTTTGTTCAGTTTATCCACCATAGGTTTGGTGAAGAGTTGTCCAAGAGTGTTTCTACACATCTTGAAGAATTGTGTAACCCATTATTTAATTATAGTGGAAGATTTCTGGACTAGGTCCCGTGGTTTTTTACCTTCTAGTTTGGAGGGGTTTTTTGCCACGTTAAATAATCTTGGTGTCTCTACTTTTACTTTCGCATCGTTTATCTTCATATTCCTGAACAAGTTAATTAGGTTATTTTTCCTAACATCAATTACCATAATGCATCCTCGGTAACGACATTCAATACTAAGTTTTAGTGTTATTTGACTCCCATTGTTCGGAAGTGGGCTAGAATAATTGGAGTATCATCTTTTTTTTGTTTCAATATTTGGGATGGTAGAATGTTGTAAATGGTACTCAATTAACTGAAATATACATGTCCTTTCATTTCATTTCATGTGTTATTGGATACTTTTCGTTGGCTACTGAGTGGATATTGGAAACAACTATGACACCATGGGTCGCTACCCGTGTATGGTTTACATGTCCTTATCGTGTAGAGGTGATATGGTTGCGACACTAGTATGGCAAGATATATTGTGTGGCTAAAACTTCTCATAAGATTGTTCAGAGTGGATAATAGGATACGTTACATAAGGAGGATCGAAAATAGGAGATCCGGCGGTCAAGATAAGTTGCAGAAATAATATATGTGTATGTATGTGACGGATCGAGAAGACGAGATCCGACGATCAAGACGAATTCAGAATATTGAAGATATTTGAAGATATATTGAAGATATGTGAAGATTTAGTTTCTTATATTCTGAATATCTCTTGTAACTATCTAATAGTAATATTAGATAGATTTTTTATTATTTCCTAGTTTAGTAATCAGAAACTAGGAAACCCTAAACCCTAAAGTCATCTATAAATAGGAGAGGATTCTAGGATTCAAACTCATCGAGTTATGTCTGACCAATGTAACCGACCTACATCCACGGAGAAATAACTCTTTATTAATAATTCACCATATCTTCAATATCTCCGATTTTTATATAATAGTGAATTTAACAGTGGATGGTGTCCAAACTCAAAACAAGCTATTATACTGTATGAAGAATGTAAGTACTCTGCCTTATTTCTCCATCATGGAAGATGATTTAGTAGTTCTTGGTCGGGATATTGATATACCAGAGAACCCGAAATAGTTTTATAACTCGGTGGATGATTTGTAGTTAAAGTTGCAGTTTCAGATAGTTATATTTTGAGCGAGGAAACTCTTGAATAATATGTATTGTACATACATAAATGTCTCATAGATCTGAGAAAGGGAAAATATTGAATTTGAGAGACAAAACCTAGAAACCTCACTTGGAGAAAAGAATCAAATTGGGTAGGAGAGGAAGAGGTCTCTGTCTTGGAATCTCGGATGTTGAGAGACAACACAATACGTTGAATTGTATATAAAACAATGTCTTATAGATTTGATAGAGGAAAAATCTCGAATAATATGCATAATATATTCGTAATTGCATCTTAAATAATCGGATACACCTTAATTAATCCACTGTGTATTGAGACTGATGAAAAATGTATGTAATGTCCGTTACATTTGGCTATGTACAATGCGTCGATGAAAAGTACAAAACGTAAATAACATATTATTTGTCATTCGGTGCATCGTGCCTAAAACTGAGTTATTTTTACAATAAAGTTATAATTTATTTGTTCAAATGCCTACTTGGGCATAGTTTTTAGAAAGAATTATTTAAAAGCCCAAAAAATGGGGTGTTAATGCAAATTAGGCCTACCCTAGAATTATAATACCTACAAAACTCATTGGTAATTGAGTTTACCCCCCTCAATGATGGGTAATTGAGTTTACCCCCTTAGACTTACTATTATTGATAAAAACACAAATGTTGTGTTTGGCGTATGTCAAATAATTGTAACTATCAAGAGCTATTATTCTTCAACATCATTCCTAGTAGAGATTCCACCTTACTTTACTGTTTGATTTGGTCGGGAATATGATTAGTAAAGATTGATTTTGTTTATATATTATTTAATTTATGACTTTATTATTACATGCCAACCATGTCCTTAGTAGTTTTGACAAAAACTCAATTACCAATTAATTTTGGGTCGGTTATTATTAAGCCCAAAATATGGGACTCAAGAGAGGATCGGGCCCAGTCTTAAATATTAATGAGAAAAAGACCCACTCTGCGAATGTACAAGATTACCCTTTGTTACACAATAAAGTAACACCTATATCCTTTCCCTCTTTTCCCGCCCAAAATTAAGGATTTTGAGATGTGACCGAAAAAGTTTCTCTCTCTTCCTAAACTTTCTTAAAAAAACAACCCAACCTCTCCAACTTCTCACTCAACAGTTTCCCAAAAACCATTACCACTCCTAGTTTTTCTCTTTACTTTCTCTGAACCGTTTAGACCTTCCAAAAAACCAAAACCCATTTTGGAAGATCTATTAGCGTTTCTCGACCGAATATCTTAGCATTTCTCGACAGGTTGAACACTTTTAGGGTTTTGTTTGGGAAAAATCTTGGATTTTATGTTCTATATTTAGTGGAAACAACATGATAGATTGATTTTTAGGGTGAAAAATCTAGGGTTTTTTTTCTTCTTTATATTTAGGGTGAAAAAGTGCAATCTGTTTGAACACTTTTAGGGTTTGTTTGGGAAATATCTTGGATTTTATGTTCTATATTTAGTGGAAACAATATATATTTGATAGATTGAGTTTTAGGTGAAAAATCTAGGGTTTTATGTTCTATATTTAGTGGAAACAATATATATTTGATAGATTGATTTTTAGGTGAAAAATCTAGGGTTTTATGTTCTATATTTAGTGGAAACAATATATTTTACAGATTGATATTTAGGATTCTATTGAAGATTCTTAGTGTTTGGAACACTTGTTTTTTTTCTTCTTTACATTTAAGAATGATTTTTTATCATGGTTGATTTGCTTTTTACATTCATTGATATGTAATCAACATTTTTTATTATGCAGAAGCTTTTACACTATGGTAACATCAAAGAAAATCACTAAAAATCCAACTATGACATCTGCTTCATCTAAGGCAAATCAGGTAATTTCGGAAACACTTTCCATTTGGATGTCAATAAATTCAGATATGTTTTCATTTTGGATGAGCCAATTTCTTTTTGCATGTAAACATATTCAGATATGTTTTTATTTTGGATGAGCCAATTTCTTTTTGCATGTAAACATATTCAGATGTGTTTCCATTTTGGACGAGCCAATTTCTTTTTGGATGTCAATAGAGTCAGATATGTTTCCATTTGGATGAGGCTATTTATTTTTTGATGTCAACATAGTCAGATATGTAACCAATTGGATGAGCCAATTTCTTTTTGGATGTAAACATATTTAGATATGTTTTGAAATACCTAAAATGTGTTACTTGCATACGAAACTTTGTCTCCATTAGCCAACATATATCCTGTTGTGCAAACAATATATTTAGTGAAAACTTTGTCTGCATTAGCCAATAATGTAAAAATCTAGGGTTTTATGTTTTATATTTAGTGGAAACAATATATTTTACAGATTGATATTTAGGGTTCTATTGAAGATTTCTAGTGTTTGGAACACTTTTTTTTCTTCTTTACATTTAAAAATGATTTTTGATCATGGTTGATTTGTTTTTTACATTCATTGATATGTAATCATCAATTATGATTATGCAGAAGTTTTTACGCTATGGTAACATCAAAGAAAATCACTAAAAAACCAACTATGACATCTGCTTCATCTAAGGCAAATCAGGTAATTTCGGAAACACTTTCTTTTTAGATGTCAACAAATTCAGATATGTTTCCATTTTGGATGAGCCAATTTCTTTTTGCATGTAAACATATTCAGATCTGTTTCCATTTTGGATGAGGCTATTTATTTTTGGATGTCAATAGAGTCAGATATGTTTCCATTTGGATGAGGCTATTTATTTTTTGATGTGAACATAGTCAGATATGTTTCCATTTGGATGAAGCTATTTATTTTTTGATGTCAACATAGTCAGATATGTTTCCATTTGGATGATGCTATTTATTTTTGGATGTCAACAAATTCATATATGTTTTCATTTTGGATGAGCCAATTTTTTTTTGCATGTAAACATATTCAGATATGTTTCCATTTTGAATAAGACTATTTATTTTTGGATGTCAATAGAGTCAGATATGTTTCCATTTTGATGAGGCTATTTATTTTTTGATGTCAACATAGTCAGATATGTTTCCATTTGGATGAAGCTATTTATTTTTTTGATGTCAACATAGTCAGATATGTTTCCATTTGGATGAGGCTATTTATTTTTGGATGTCAACAAATTCAGATATGTTTCCATTTTGGATGAGTCAATTTCTTTTTGCATGTAAACATATTCAGATATGTTTCCATTTTGGATGAGGCTATTTATTTTTGGATGTCAATAGAGTCAGATATGTTTCCATTTGGATGACGCTATTTATTTTTTGATGTCAACATAGTCAGATATGTTTCCATTTGGATGAGGCTATTTATTTTTGGATGTCAACAAAGTCAGATATGTTTCCATTTGGATGAGTCAATTTCTTTTTGGATGTAAACATATTTAGATATGTTTTGAAATACCTTAAATGTGTTACTTGCATACGAAACTTTGTCTGCATTAGCCAACATATGTCCTGTTGTGCATATAGCATATTTTAGTATGTTCAGATAATAAGACCTATATTTTGTGAAACATTTTACTTTATTCAGATAATAAAATCGTTTATATGTTCTTCAAGGTTAAGGAGGAGCTGGAAGCAGAGAGTGAAGAAGAGACAAGATTGTTACAATTCAGTGAAAAGTTGGTTCTTCAAGTGAATATGGAAGACAATATAAAACTTGTCGAAGAAACTTAATATTTGGTGGAGCAATTTAATAGTTGCTTAGAGCATATCTAGATTTGTTTAGATAAATCTGCTTCTGTTGTTAACTGGGAATGTATATTGAGGATCTCTATTTTGAAGTTAATTAATTAAAAGAGTGATTAGCTTGTGATACTGGCATGAAAAACTTAATATTTGGTTGGAACATATACTTAATATTTGCTTAACTTTGGTTGCGAATGTTTTTTTCGTCAAAACAAATTTTTAAGTTGTTAATTTTCTTCATGCAAAAACTAATTTGTTCGGAAATATTTCTGAGGTTGTAAATTTTCTTGGAGCATATATGAATTTGTTCAGAAACAAAAAATTATTGAGAACAAACAAAGATTTGTTCAAACAAATATTTGAAGTTGTAAATTTTCTTTATGCAAAAAACTAATTTGTTCGGAAATATGTTTCAGGTTGTAAAATTCCTTGGAGCATATATGAATTTGTTCGGGATTACAGAATTATTCAGAATAACCAAAGATTTGTTCAAACACATTTTTGATGTTGAAAATATGGTTGGAACAAAACCTAATTTGTTGGGAAATATTTTTGATGATATAATAATATACTCGAACACAAAACTAAATGTTAGGGAGTACAGAAATAAAAGTTAAAACATCTTAAGATTAGGTAGAAGGCAAAATAGATAATATTCATAAATTCCCTAATTTGTCTTCCATATTCACTTGAAAAACCAACTTTTCATATTCACTTGATGAACCAACTTTTCACTGAATTGTAACAATATTGTCTCTTCTTCACTCTCTGGTTCCAGCTCCTCCTTAACCTTGAAGAACATATAAACGATTTTATTATCTGAACAAAGTAAAATATTTCACAAAATATATGACTTATTATCTGAACATATTAAAATATGCTTCATGCACAACAGGACAGATGATGGCTAATGCAGACAAAGTTTCGTATGCAAGTAACACATTTTAGGTATCTCAAAACATATCTGAATATGTTTACATTCAAAAAGAAATTGGTTCATCAAATGGAAATAGGGGTGTTCGTTGGTTCGGTATCCGGTAATTTGGTATCATCCGTTACCAAACCGCTCATGGTTTGGTTAGTGATTTTTCAAACCATTACCAAACCGCTCATGATTTGGTTCGGTTACTAACCAAACCATCATAAGCGGTTTGGATACTATTGGATACCAAACCATCCATAAAAACAATTTGTTCTCCATGAAAATTGGCGAATCGAGTTACTTTCTTCATACACTGACGTATAAAATCAAGAAAACACTCCTTAAAAATCTGGAGAAACAATCAAACTAACATAATACGTCGAAAAACATTTGAAACATTAAAGACATATGCAGGCCACCGACAAATATTATGTAGTAGCTAATAATATTATCGATACATGAATTGTTTTAATTAATATAATACTTGCTAGTAACATTATATTGTAGTGGTGTTGTTGTATTTGTATGAAATTATAGAGATATGATAGATATATTTTAGAAAAAAAAATATGTAAATATACCATTATAAATATTAATTGAACTTAACTGGTTCGGTTTGGTTTTAATGGTTCCTAAAAATTACATCCATTTACCGAACCAAACCAGTTGGTTTTTGAAAATCTACAACCATACCAAACCACTCGTTGTTTGGTTTGGTTAGAAAACCGACTGGACCAGTTTGGATCGGTTTGGTTTGATTGGTTCGGTCTATTTTTGCACACCCCTAAATGGAAACATATCTGAATATGTTTACATCCAAAAAGTAATTGTTTCCGTAATTACCTGATTTGCTTTCAGCACATCAATTTCTTTGTCCAAACCTGCAAAGAAGTAAAATAAAACATGAAATCTGAAAAACATGAAACATCAACGAAAACATACAGATGAACAAGAAAGTTTTTATGTGAAAACCCCAGACAATATTTACTACCTATAAACACAACAATATATAGACTCAAAAAACCCTTTAAAAAATAAACCCATATCAAACCCTTTAAAAAATAAACCCATATCAAACCTAATTTCGGATCCCTAGGTTCATTTTCTCATCTCTAGGAACCCATTACTTTAGGTAATCCCTAGTCTACCCTTTATATATAGACTCAAGATTTATATTTTTTTCTTTCCCCTATAAGATCAGATTTTCTTTCCCTCTCTTCACTTTCCTACCATTATTTTCTCTCTCCTCTCTCTGCTTTCTCTCTCCTTAACAACAAGAGTTTCTTTCCCTCTCCAAACTTTCCTACCATTATTCTCTCTCTCTTTTTCTACTAAGAAGGAAACAAAATATCACTCACCCACCGTAATCGGATAGCAGTATCACCATCATTTCGCCGGAAATCTCTCTCTTCCATCTACAGGTAATTTCTTCCTTATCATCTAAACCTTAATCTCTCTTCAAATTAAAACATATTTTTTCCATTTCATCTTCACTTTTTTTTTTTCTTTGAACTGTCTCTCTCAAAATTCATCTTCATTGCACCTTCATTTCATACTAACAATATATATCTCTCTTTGTTCATCTTCATTTGATTATTTTTTCTTTTAGCTTTCATTATCAAATACATGTTTTGTTCATCTTTATTTAACCATCTCTCTCTATATCTCGGGTCCAAAATTTTCTGTTTGCATCCAAAAACTTTTCATCATAAACACCATGTTTTCTTCATCTTCTATCTTCATACTATCATCTTCATTTAATCATACGATTTTTCTTCAAACTTAAGTATATGGTTTGTTCTTCAATGTTTGATATTTAGATCTATTCTTTCAACTTCAATGTAATATTTTTGTTCTAAGAAAACAAAAGTACAATTTTAGATCTGTTTTTAAGTTTCTCTCCCTAGAAAATACGTTTTTTGCATATTCTGATTTTAACAAACAAATTAGATGGTGTTTTAAGCATTTTAAAATATGTTTTTAGTTCGATTTTAATACATCGAGCAAACAAAAAATATTTAATTTATTTTTATAGTTGTTACCACCAAAACTCAGATTTATCCCTTCCACAAATTGATTGGTGTTTTAAGCATTTTAAATTTGTTGTAGAAACACTTCTTTGTTCGTGCAATCTAATATATATGAGAAAACATATATAATTTTTCTGACATCAACCATTATATTTTATAGCATTCACAATATTGGTATTAACATGTACTTTTATGTTTGCATCCAAAAACCTTTCATCATAAACACCATGTTTTCTTCATCTTCTATCTTCATAGTTTGTTTTTCTCTTCACCATCTCTCTTCGTTTTCTGTTTTCATGATATTTGTTTGGTTTTAAAACTCATCTTTCGATACACACCAAGTTATGTCCTAAGCAAAACCTAATATGTTTTGTGTGTCCAATTTAAACACATTACTTTTCGTTTCTACAAACACAGACTTTTTTTTTCAGATTCTTTTATGCTTTCCGAAGCATATATTGTTGTGTTAAGAAGTAGAAAATATTTAGTGGGGTTTTCACTTAAAGATTCTTCGTTTTAAGAACATTGTATTTGAATTATGATGCATAAAATTTGTTTTTGTCACTTAGTTAGGTTTATTCTTTGCACAACAACATTTTCGAAAACATAAAGTTTCTTTTGTTTCTTTCTTCATCTCATCTTCATCATATTTTCTTTAAACTTTCTCTTTCTAGATTCATCTTCATTGCACCTTCCTTTCATTGAACCTTTTCCATTTTTTTCTTTGAACTTTCTCTCTCTGAAATTTCGTTTTGATAAAACTTTCTTGTTCATCTGTATGTTTTCGTTGATGTTTCATGTTCTTCAGATTTCATGTTTTATTTTACTTTTTGTCACGTTTAAACACTTTACTTTTCTTTATAATTTGAAGCAACACATAAAGTTACTTATTTGTTTAGCATTAATGTCATGAAACATGTATTCACAAATTCAAACATAAACATGTTTGTTTAGATGTTTTTCTACTTTTCGTAACATATATCGTTGTGTTAAAAACAATAAAAAAAAATTTGTTGATTTTTCACTAAAAATTTCTTCTTTTAATAACATTGTTTTTAAGGCATTATGCATAAAATGGAAATTTGTCACTTACTTACTTCTATTCTTTGCATAAAGAACAATTTCTGAAGCATAAACTTTTATGTTCTCATAATATTTATTAATTTAAAGGCATTTTGTTTCCAGCATTTTGCACATGGAGGTTGACCGAGCAACAGATCAGGCACCATAGAGGGACCAACCACTAGTATCAAAAGCTTGGGGCCCTGTGTTTACTCATATTGGTCTAATATTTCAGGATGCTTTCGAGATTCTCTTGGAAGATATACAATTTCGTGAATAAATCTAGTAGAAACAATCTCCTTTTTTAGATATTTTGTAACTTGTATTGACTTTTCGATTTTATTTGTTCACAAATTATCATTTGTGATTGTCTGAAATATATTGTTATGAATACAATCTATTTTGCTTTTTATATAATGTTAAGATGTTTTAAATTTTATTTCTGAAATCCTAAACAAATCTTAGTTTGTGTCATCTATTTTGTAAATTTCTGAACAAATCTTAGTTTGTCTCAACAAGTTTGTAAATTTCTGAACAAAATTATTTTTGCTCAGACATTGTTTTGTCAAATATTTCACATTATTTTCTTTTGCATTTCACATACACAAACTGACACAAATATTTTGGCTCAAACATTTTTTTGAATTGTCATGTGAAAAAAGAAATGGTTTTCCCATTTTCTGTTTTGCTCTGGACAGAAATATTTAGACTCAGACATTTTTGAATTATTCCTCTGCAATTAAAATTTTATGCATATTATCCATTGTATTTGACAAATTCATTAACGAACAAATAATATTTTGCTAATGCACTATATATTTTTTACATAGTCATATATGTTGTCAACATTTTAACAAATGTTCCAAAAGTGGGTTTTTTTTGCAATATTTTGTTTTGAATACAATCTGTTTTTCTTTCTACCTAATGTTAAGATGTTTTAAGTTTTATTTCAGAATTCTTGAACAAATATTAGTTTGTCTCAACAAGTATGTAAATTTCTGAACAAAGACGCTTTTGCTCAGACATTGTTTTGCCAAAATATTTCGCATTCTTTTCTTTTACATTTCACATACACAAACTGACACAAATATTTTTGCTAAAACAATTTTTTATTTGTCTTGTGAAAAAAGAAATGGTTTCCGCATTTTTTGTTTTGCTTTCGACAGAAATATTTAGATTAAAGCATTTTTTGATTTGTCCTTTGCAATTAAAATGTTATGCATATTATCCTTTGTATTTTACAAATCCATTAACGGACAAATATTAATTTGACTAATGCATTATATATGTTGTTCAGAACATAACTACATATGTTCTCAACAATTTTAAAAATGTCAAAAAAGGGGTTTTTTGCATTATCATTTTGAATATTTTTACTAAATGTTAAGATATTTTAAATCTTATTTCTGAACTCCTCAACATTTAGTTTTGTGTTAAAAAAAAAATTCCTACCATATTCATTGTTATTTTACAACAGAAATAAGTATTCTCAACAAAACTATATATATGCTTCAAGCAAAGATTAAGTTGTTCCTGCTTTTCCGAAATTGCAAGTAGCACAAGCAGATCATACGAGAGCATTTTTCATCTATTATTTACATTTTCCAAATTTTGTTTTTTCAAAATATCGATTCAGATGAACATATGTTGAATTGTCACAAAAATATCCACAACATGACACCTTAATCCTCCAATCCTCTAACATATGTTAGATTGTGATGTCCCTTTTTTCTTATCAACTTCAACGATGACTTTCCCTTTAATGTCGATCTTTTTTCTCCCTCGCACAGCAACAGATTTGTCCTTGCAGCAGACAAATAAGCAATTTTCTACATTAAAAAACATTAAACATATAGTAACATACAAGTTATGAACATTTAACTATATGCAAACAACTCATTTTGACTGCTGAAAACATATTTCTTCAAAAACAAACATATTTACTATTGTTTCAAATAATAACAGGTTTTATCAACCAAGACTTCTCTTACCTC
>BEHA01001609.1:5206-25097 GCA_002897215.1 Eschscholzia californica subsp. californica
GAACCCGCCACTACAGAATGATTCTACCATGGATGTAGTTGGGTAATCTAGTCCGTCATAAAGAATCTGGACTAATCTTATTTTTTCAAAACCATGGTGTGGACATTGTAGTAAGATTTCTTTAAATCTCTCAAGATAGAGATACTCCTTCTTATTGCACAAAACTGTTAAGACTTTGCCTTAAAGAGGTAGTTTTGTGTTTCGGGAAGAATTTCAGAAGGAATGCACTGCTCAATTCTTCCCATGTAGTAACGGAATGGGGTTGTAAGGCATACAACCAAGATTTTGCTTTCTCCTTCAGTGAGAAAGGGAACAACCTAAGTCTCAATATTTCGTCAGGCATATTGGGGAAATTCATAGTCCCACAGATTTCTTCGAAATCCCTAACATGGTAGTAGGGATTCTCGTTCTCAACCCCACGAAAAACAGGGAGCATTTGAATAGTGCTCGGTTTCAACTCGAATTGAGTCGTGCATTGGGGTAACTGTATGCATGACGGTTGACACGTTCTAGTGGGATTCATGTAATCCCTGAGTGTCATAGGCTGATTTCCATCCCTGGCTTGGTTTAGATTTTCACCCATAGTGTCACTCAAAGAGAGATTCGCTAAAAGATTACTTAAATGTGCTTCTCTACTGATGAAACGACCTTTCTTATCACGATATCTATTGGGCATAAACTAGAGCCCAACGACCAAGGATATTCGAACCAAAGAATCACTACGAGGAACCTATACGAAAGCAAACACAATCAGGCTGACTCCACCAAGCAACCTAAACAAAATCTAGACAATAGACAGGTTTGTCAGATTCACCCTACAAATCTAGACAGCTCCTACTTCGTAACGAAGCTTCAACTATAATGTTTATAAGGGTTACTCCGTCCAAGTACTACGATCAAACAACTCCTGGAGACAACCAACGATAAACGTTGTGATAGCCGTCCAACCTGGTAACGTTTCCTCTTCTCGAGGCGACCTTATAAAGAGTTGAATGAACTTTCCCTTTAGGAATGCCCAAATAAATATTAAGTCCCTGAATCGTTTCAAAGATCCTATGAGCTCGAGATCTTAGGGGCTAATGTCTAAATCAAATTTTAGCTTTTTAGGTGAGGTTTAGGATCGTGAATGTTGTTACCTATGTGGGCAAGAGAACGGTGATGACATCCGTCTCCTATCTTGTAACTGGGTTAGTGCCCTTACCAGAATGATTACACTTAACAGTTCGGTCACAGGAATTAAGCATACGAATTCACACCAATACCCACTGACAGGAGATTCGTGGGTGTTTAAGAAATTTACCTCCCGTTCAAGACGGGCGATGACCTTTGTAGATGACCCGCGAGTGTTCCGACCCGAGGCTTCGTTTTGGTTTTCGGTTACAATTTAATTAAGCCCTCCAATTTAGGGTCAAAACTAAAAAAAAAATAAAAAAATAAAACTAGAAAGTCTAAAAGTCTCTCTCTCACAAAAAAAATAAAATAAAAATAACAAAAAATATAAATTCTTCTTCTTGTGCTCCTCTCCTTGTTGCGCCTTCTCCTTGTTGCGCCTTCTCCTTTGCTCCTTAGTGTTTTTTCTACACCAAAAACGGAAAAGCAAGTAAAAGTGTCCATAAATATAAACTTACCAAAAATAGAAATAAAATTAGATTAAATTTAAACTAAGTCCCCGGCAGCGGCGCCAAAAACTTGATGGGCCTAAAAGGTTACCCTAAAAGGTCTACACCCGCAAGTGCACGGGTGTCAAGTTGTAATTTCTCGGTAAGACCGGTTCGTTCCTCAGAGACTAAGTCTAACTCAATTTAATCTTAAAACTATTGTGATTTTCAAAAGTGGTTTGATTGGTAATATGATTCAAATAAAAAGGAATAGCAAATATAACTCAAAAGAAAACAAATAAGTTGATATTCAGAAAAGGGGAACCTAGGGTTTTCGAATCCATCCTCGTGACAATCCTAAAGATCATGTATTTGCCTTAGTCAACTAAGTACTTTGTTTTACTCAGATTCTATAACATGAACGCTCTAAAATCCGGAAAGTGTTATCGTTAAAAGCAATAAAGTTTTAAAAGATACTAAGATTTTAATCTAAACATTAGTTGACGTGCAGATAAATCAAAACGATAACATTCTCATTACGGACTTCATCTAAAACCCTAGACAGGAAAATTAGTTTCTCATGATGATATATGGAAGTTTAACTAAATAAATGATGGGAGAAAAGTAGAAAAAGTCGGATTTCTTACTGATTTTGCAGCCAAACAGAGCCTTAAGGAATTGATTTCCTTCTGTTTTTCCCAGAAATCTGCCAAACGCACCCTTTGGGAAAACGATTTTCTCGTCTTCCCGGAAATGGTTTCCCTCTGTGAAATTTATTTTCTCATCTTCTTCAACTTTCTTTTTCTCTCTAACCTCCTGTTTCTCTTTTTATCTCTTACTTTAATCTCTCTCTCTCTATGTTATCTCTTTCTCTCTCACTAGAAACAGGAAACAAAAAGAAAGAGAAAATCGAAAATAAAACAAAGATGAATTTTTTTCACAACCGAGACTCTCTCTCTACAATATATCTCTGTCTCTCTCTCTAACTTTCTCTCTTCCTCTGTAATCTCTCTCTCTCTCACTAAGAAACAAAGGTTTACAAAAGGAAAATCAAAAATTCAAGAAAAAACTAAAACTGATAAGCTCTCGGTTATGATTTCTCTCTCCTGCTCTTTTCTCTAAAACTGGTGATCTCCTTTAAAACTGTGATTATCCTCCTTCAGCCGATAGCTCTTCTCTTTTATAGACTTTAGTCGCCCCAGCCAATCTCCTTTGTTTCTGTTTTGAATCGAATCTCTCGGTTCTCTATCTCTACAAAACCGTGAAGTCCCTCAGCCGAGAAGATCTCCTTCTTTTCCAATCCTTTCTGTTTCCACCAATCCCTCGATCGAGTCCATGTCAATTTCTATCTATTCCCATCTCAGAAAATCTCTTTCCTGTTGAGACTAAAGAGAAACCAAAATCTCTCGATTCTTTCCTTCTTTTTCGTTTTCTGGTTATAGTGAAGTCGATGGTGCTTTCCGGTTGGTTTGAATGAAACAGAATTGCCCGTCAGATGGACTTCCGGCACTCGTGTCATAGTCAGATTCGTCGGATCGTGGGGACGCACTCGAGTACCTTGTAGTATAACTCTCTCGGATGCATGGGATCGTTCACTACTGAACGTCCCAGTGTAAGCCTTCCGTGACCGAATCTGGCCCGAAATCATACCGAAATATTTCGGTTGTCGTCAGATTACACCGCGTCGTCCCACAAGATCAGCGCCACGTGTCCCCTAGGTGAGTTGGTCAAATGGTTCTGACCCAAACTTTGACTTGCTCTAATTTGCTAATTCCCACTCCGATTTGACTTCAGTTTTCGCCTACGAACTCGTCATGGCCCCCACTTCTCATCCGAGTATCAAAATTTCCAAAATCAGCAAATGACCAAACTGCCCCTCATGTGTGTCTTTCTCCCGATTTTAACTGTTTTCCACACCGAACTCCGTAAAAGACACCTGAGAAGGAAAATCAAACAAATGATCAGAGTAACCGCTCGAACTGGACTAACTAACCCGAATTAAGAGATTCAGATGGGACATTTTCATGTCTCATTAGAAGAGAAAGAAAATAAGAGTAATATGGATGAAGAAGAAGGATCAGACGAGGATGGAGACTTCTAATCTGAAGGAAATTGTTGGAATCCGCCTACGAAACCGTCAGGAACTGCAAACCCTAGTCCGGTAACCGCCAACGGGAGGCGGCGCCACCCTAAAAGAGAAATTACTTCGTTTATCTCCTGATCGAGCGTTGTTTACTCAAGGAATTGAGACGTTCTACGACGCAACAATTAATAGGGAAACCAACTATTTCATTATGAACGACAACTCCTTCCAATTTAGGTCATTATGGACGATTAATCAATTTAAAAAATCTCATTCAAATCAGATCCGTCAACTGAATCTCCATTGTGTTTCTTCTTTTTGTTCTCGATAAATGATTTGCAGATAACTTTCATAGCCAAGTTTAAGTGAAATTTGATTTGTTTTGAACAAGAAACACAACTTCCTTTGACCCTCTTCCTAGAATTGATAATGGGTTTAAGCTTTCAAATCAATTGATGAAGAAACTTCTTGTTGATGTTCACTCATGGCGGTAAAAAAAAATCAAGAGATTTTGAGTTTTTAAATCGAATTGAAAGTTTCTTGGTGATGAAAACTAAGAAATAGATGGGTATAGCACGTATTTAAGACAATGAATTTTTTTAAAATTTTAATTAACTTTAAACGATAATTATATAATAGGATAGACACTTTTAAATAAAAATATTTTTGTTGCAAATATTTCAAACGAAACAAATTGAAAGTGAATTGAACGTTTTTTCAAAACAATTACAAAGAAGACATTGAGAAAATTGTACTTCTTAAGAAAAATTGAAAGTGAATTGAACGTGTTTCTATTCTAAATTTTGGGAAGGAGGAAGAAGAGAAAAATGAGAGGAAAGAAGAGAAAATACTAGAGGATTCATCAATATTCTTTCTTTGTATATGAGTCAATCTGAGTCGAGTTTTTAAGAAAGAAAAGATGGAAAGGGGGATTTTTTTTCTTACGTATACTAAAACAGAAGAAAAAAAATAAAGAAGTGTTAAAGGTATCAAAAAAGTAATATATTTTAAGGGTATTTTGGTGGGGTCGGTCATCTTTGGGGGCAAAAATAAATTACCAAATTTAACTTACATTTTGCCTTTAATGTATCCAACGATTTTTTTTTGCTAACATGAGACGTTGCCGATAAGTTGAGGAGGGATTATCTATCCAACGATTTTTTTTTGCTAACATGAGACGTTGCCGATAAGTTGAGGAGGGATTATCTCAACGATAAATTGGACATAGATAAATTCCAACTGAGTAACATCTTTGCTTAAATCAAATTTGAACCATTAATTGAGAGAAACCAGAAACCAAACTATTTTGTTCCATAAGCACGTACTGAAGACACGGTAAAAAGTAATTTAAAATGATAATAATATAATAGGATATACGCTTTCAAATAACATAATTTTGTAATAAATATTTCGAACAAAACAAAATAAATATTTTTAAGACCATCTCCAATGCAAAATTCAATCTTAGATCGAAGTGGCACATAGGATTTTTTAAGTTTTTCTTAAAAAATCATCTCCAATGCAAAACTCAACTAAGATATCAAAGATGATGATAAGAACCTTCAGGGCTACTGACGGTCCGCCAAAGATAGACGTAATACTAATTGAAAACTTTATTAATAACTTCGAAATAATATCTTAACTATTATAAACTCAACCATATGTTAGGTTACAACCGGAAAATTTAGACTTTAACTAGGACTCCTAATTAGACTTCAACTAGGACTCAATATTTAGAAATATAGAAACTCTTAATATTAAAATAAAAACTCTAAATTATAGAAACTCTTAATATTAAATACCTATAAAATATCTAATTAGACTTCAACAATGATCCTAATACTTCAAAATATGGAAAATCCTAATTTTTAATAACTATGGAATATCTTTCTCTATCATTCCTCCTCCCTTCACAACATCCTTGCCCTCAAGTTGATCATAGTTAACACCGGGTCTCCCTCATCTTCAACACTTGGTATTTCATCATCAATCGTATTATTGGAGATAAGTGTCTTCTTCAATATAGAAACATGAAAAACATGATGAATTTTAGTACTCTTTGACAATTCCAAATGATACGCTACCGGACTGATTCTTTCCAGTATTTTATATGAACCATAGTACTTTGGAGATAACTTCTGAGACACCTATCTTATTGTAGAACTTTGCCGATACGTTTGTAACTTTAAATACACGTACTCTCCTAATTGAAATACATCCATCCGCCATTTGTCAGCATATTGTTTCATCTTTTTTTGGGTAATATGAAGATGGCTCTTTAAGTTAGAAAGAATTTCACATAAAACTCCCAATGGTTCTTACTTAAGGAGTCGTTTCATGTCACTGCTGCTACTGATCTTCACTTTCCTTCCTCTTACACCTTCCGAACTAAATTTTGGACACTGTAAGGTGAATTTCATTGTTAAGTACTTGCAATCCCAAGTTATTGACCTAAGTGTTTGTATCCTAATACCATATCACAACCACCAAGTTTCAGTATATAAAATTTTTTCCTGAAGGCATACTGATTAATTTTATACTATAGGTTAAATCATTACTCTTCACAAGAAACTCTTGATCCGCCTGCTATCATAACTTCAAAACAGTGGTGAAATACAATTTTTAATACCTAGCTTCTTAGGAATGGAAGCGTCATTGAAATTATGTGTACTACCTAAATCAATTAAAATGATGAGTTGATCTCTTTTAATTTCTCGTTAGACCTTCACGGTTTGTAGTGAGGGGAAGTCGTCCAATGCATGCATAGAAATCTCCACATGTTCTTCTTCTTGGCTGCATCTCTTTATCAACTTCTCTCGGTTTCAGTCTGGTTTGCATTGTTATTCTCTTCTTCTTTCTCAATAAGGAATAAAGTTTGTGCCTTACATCGATGGCCACGAAGTTACTTCTCATCGCGATGGTAACATAACTGTTGTTTCCTTCTTTCTTCGACTCCAGCTGATGTGAGTCGGCAAATTATTAGCGCTTCATTATTAATTTGGTTTGGTATTGCAGGTGGTCTTGAGTTCAGTTGTTTAGCGGTGATAAAGAGTTTTGATCTTGTAATATTTATATAACTTTTGCGCCTCAAATAGACTTTTTCATCTTATAATCTAGCTATACACATTGCATCACGTAAGTTTACTAGACTAAATCATTTAGTATCTAGTCTAACCTCATCTTTCAATCCACTCATGAAACAACTCATTAAAAAACTGTCTGGTAAATCATTAACCATGTTTGCAAGACTCTCAAATTCTTCTTGATATTCAAAGTAGGACCTTGTTTGTCGTAATTTTCTAGTGCAACCCCTACATCTTCATACGTCGTTCTCCCGAAGCGACCTACAACCGCTTCGACAAAACTCTTCCCATGAACGAAAATAGTTACCTCTTTTAGGCCATCGATACCATTCTAATGCTTTTCCATCCATATGATTGATTGCAAACAGAATCTTTTGGTGTTGTGCAGTGTTACAGAACTTAAAATATTGTTCATCTTGAAAAATTCATCCTTCCACATCGGATCTGTCAAACCGTTTAAAATATAACCGTTCACCTTTAAAACGATCACTTCTTTGACACGCAATCTCTCTATTTTCCACCAATCGAACAATCTTCTCAATCAACAATGTTTGATTTACCATCACCTCAGTCATCTTCTCTGCCAATTCACCTAATTGCTTCTCCATTCCTGTTTTTTTTTTTCAAGTTTGTACCATAAACGAGGTTCTCTAACGAAGATGAAAGTAGTGAAAAAACAAATGATAGGAGTGTCTGCTTTGGATACCGGTTGATAAGAACCTTCAACTCTTACTCAATGGCAGCCAAAGATAGACGTAATACTAATAGAAACTTTATTAATAACTTAACATAATACCCTAACTACTACGAACTCTGCCATATATATTGATTACAACCAAACAATTTAGGTTCCAACTAGGACTTCTAATTAGACTTCAACTAAGACTCAATATTGTGAAATACATAAACCCCTTATTGAATAGAAACTCCAAAATATAGAAACTCTTAATATTAAATAACTATAAATTATCTAATTAGACTTCAACAATGATCCTAATGCTTCAAAGTATAGAAACTCCTATTTTAAATAAGTATATATGAAATATCTTTCTCTATCAGATGATGTGTCGAGGGTTAAATAGAGATATCTCAGGAGAATACTCTATCTCTAGAGTGTCTTCTTGAGATATCTCTAGTTGGCCAACTCATCAATATTTAAATTTCAACCTATAGAAATTAAAGTCTTCGTATATGTCCAAAATAATTGAATATTTTTTGACAAAAATTACAATCCTACATAAGTAAAAAAGACATTTTCTCTATTAAGCAACTGTTATATATAAGAATAAAGAAAATTCTAGAAAATAGTTTAAAATGTCGTTCTCCTATTTAAGTAATAGAGAAGAATGATGTTAGGATCAATAAGATGCTAGAAAAAATTTTAAATTCCTGTTATATATAAAAACTAGGTGTCCACCGCGTCCTACGGACGCGGTAGATCCCTTTTGGCTAACGCCTTCGAGGTAGAATTTTGCAGTCAACTACGTCTTTGGGGTGCACGTATATCGGGACGGCATATTCCGAGACGTTTATGCGAATCACAGTCCCTGTCTAATCCTAAATGGTCTAGAACTGAATTTCGCGACGCATAAACGTCTCGGGATATGGCGTCCCGATATACGTGCACCCCAAAGACGCAGTTGACCGCAAAATTCTACCTCGAAGGCGTTAGCCAAAAGGGATCTACCGCGTCCGTAGGACGCGGTGGACACCTAGTTGAAGAAAGAACATATACTCTTGTCTATTTGTTTACTTTCTCAGACCCCCTTCAAAAATTTGTAGGACAATTAATGTATATAAGATTATTGACACAAAAAATTATTCATGAAAGCCTCACAAAAGACTCGTCATTCTAACAAAAAGTAACTTTATTTCGATGAATTATTATGGCATATGGGAAGAACCTAAATAGGACGTAGCACACAGAGAAGGATTGTGAAAAAGATTTAGAAAGATATATAGTGTGTGAGAGATACATAACATAGATGGTTAAAGATACATAATTAGACGTAATTTAATCATGAAAAAAAATAATTAATAATTATGATAATCCATCGAAACAACTCGAATATGGGAGGATAAAATTAGAAACACAGTTAAAGAGAGTTAGAGATAAAGAAAGATTAGGACAAATTTCATCACCCATAATTTACATATATCCCCTTAAAGGAAATTCGAGTGTGATATTATTCAATATGATTTTCAATGTTTACAAAGTCAGATTCTTTTGGTTTATAAAGAGAAATCTTAGAAGAGAAAATGTCATTATCGTTAGCTAACTCACCGTTAACTAACGCCTAACAAACACTTAACAGTAACTAACTCCCTCACTAATCATTTATTATAATCACACCTGATTTACACCTTTTATACATCTAACAATTTAGCTTTACTCTTATACTCCCCCTCAAACGAACGCCGAACAAGCATGAGTTTGTCTCGAAGAAAGTTGAACTGAGAAAGAGAGAGACCTTTAGTGAATATATCAGCTAGTTGGTGAGCAGTCGAAATATACTGAGGAAGAAGAGTACCATTAGAAACCAGATCACGCACGAAATGGTAATCTATCTCGATGTGCTTCGTTCTAGCATGAAAGACTGGATTATTGGCTAAATGTTTAGCACTCAAATTATCACAGAACAGAGAAGAGGGTAAAGAAATCGAAACCCCCAACTCATGAAGCAGATAGGAGACCCACAACACCTCACTAGCTGCCATAGCCAAAGCCTTGTACTCGGCTTCAGTAGAAGAACGCGCCACAGTGGGCTGCTTCTTAGAGATCCAAACCAGTAAGTTGGAACCCAAAAATACACAGATACCAGTGGTTGAACGCCTAGAATCAGGACACCCAGCCCAATCAGAATCTGAATAAGCCTTGAGCTGAGTTAAATCTGTTTTAGAAAGCATAATACCCGAACCCAAAGTACCTTTTAAGTATCACAAGACTCGCTTAAGAAGTTGCAAATGAGTTGTTGTGGGAGAATGCATAAACTGAGCAAGATAATTCACAGCAAAACAAATATCTGGACGAGTTAAGGTAAGATATTGTAAGGCACCCACTGAACTTCTATAAGAGGTAGCATCCTGAAGAGGATCCCCATCATGAAGAGACACCCTAGGACCAGATGAAACAGGTGTAGAACAAGGCTTACAGTCTAACATATCCTGCTGTTGAAGTATTTCAAGAGTATACTTTCTCTGAGTCAAGAGCAGAGAATCTCCATTATTCATGACTTCAATACCAACAAAGTAGTGCAATGGTCCTAAATCCTTCATAGCAAACTCTCCTTGAAGAGACACAAGCAAAGAGTCAAGAAGAGAAGAAGAAAAACCAGTTAATACTATGTCATCAACATAGAGCAGCAGAAACATCATGTCACTCCCTTGAATGAATACAAACATAGAAGTGTCGGAGTTGCTTTTCTGAAAACCAAAACTTTGAAGAAAGCCACCAATTTTCTCAAACCAGGCCCTGGGTGCCTGCTTAAAGCCATAAAGAGATTTCTTAAGGTGACACACGTGAGTCTTTTTAGACTAATCAACAAAACCAGTAGGTTGTTTCATATAAACATCCTCTTGAAGAGATCCATGGAGAAAGGCATTCGAAACATCCAATTGTCGAATAGGCCAATCTCTGGATATTGCACGAGTTAGAACAGTCCTAATGGTGGTAGCTTTAACCACTGGACTGAATGTCTCATGGTAATCAACTCCATCTTGTTGGTGATAGCCCTTAGCTACCAATCTGGCTTTGTACCTATCAATGGTACCATCTGCCTTTTGTTTAAGTTTGTATACCCATTTACAACCCAATATATTCATACTAGGCTGAGAAGGAACCAATTCCCATGTACCATTCTTTTGTAAAGCCTCAAACTCCTCTTTCATAGCATCAACCCACTTAGTATTCTTAGAAGCCATGGTGTAAGAAGTAGGCTCCTGGCAAGCCAATTCAGAGACAAATGCCTCAGCTATAGTAACACACATAATCAGGCAAGTATTTGGGCTTGACAATCCCTCTCTGAGCTCGAGTAACAATAGTAGAAAAAGGAGGTATAATGGGGACAGGAACTGAAGGAGATTGAGAAGAAGAGGAGAATGCCAAAGTAGGAGAAGGGTTATCAATGGCATTAGGAGACACTGAGGGCAAAAGATGAGAGGAAGAGGAACAAGCCTCTGCAAATTCAATAGGTAAAGTGAAAATTTCAGGTAGTACTGAGACAGATGGAGAATGAGACATAGAAGCATAGGGAAATTCAGACTCGTAAAAAATAACATGTCTGGATATATATAATCTGTGTGAAATATAATCAAAACACTTTAAACCATTGTGAATTAAACTATATCCAAGAAACACACATTTAGAAGACTTGGGACTCAACTTATCTTCCTTATAAGAGCCAAAATAAGGATAACAAGTAAAACCAAACACCTTGAGAAGAGAATAATCAGGTTCAGTTTGAAAAAGTACCTGAAAAGGAGACTCAAAGCCCAAGACTTTAGTTGGTAATCTGCTGATAAGGAATGTAGCAGTAAAGAAAGCATCCAACCAAAACTCTTTAGGAAGAGAAGCTTGAGAAAGCAATGTGAGACCCATCTCAGTTATGTCTATGCTTCCTCCCAGCTAAACCGTTCTGCTGAGGAGTATGAGGGCAAGAACACCGCAGAGAAATGCCACTTGCATCCAAGAAGGCTTTGAATACACCCTTTGCCAGTTCAGGAGCCCCATCTGTCTGAAAATGCTTAATTGAAGTTGACAAAATGTTCTCATTTTGAGTCTTAAAGTGTTTGAAACAAGATAAGCTATCAGACCTTTGTTTTAGAGGATAAATCCAAGAATATCGACTAAAATCATCAATAAACACAATGTAATATCTATAACCAGCAGTTGAAACCTCAGGAGAAGGCCCCCAAATATCACAGTGTATAAGTTCTAATGAAGTTGTAGTAGATGTGACAGAGAGAGGAAACGGAAGTCGCCTACTCTTACCCAACTGACATGATGCACAAACAGTAGCATAATCTGACTGTGTGAACTGTATCAACTTAGACTTTTGAAGATGATTAACAATCTGGTTTGCTGGATGGCCTAGTCTCTTATGCCAAAGAGAAGAAGGGGCTGAGATTGCAGTATAGGCCTCATGAGAGGACATATTATCACTTTGAGGTGAATGATCAAAATGGATAGGATATAAACCATTAACAACAGGACCTACAGCAAGAATGTCTTTACTGTAAAGGTCTTTTATGAGATAGCCACTAGGTTGAAACTCAATGGAACAAGAGTTTTCCTTTGTGAACTTAGAGACTGAAATCAGATTGCGAGCTAAATGAGGGACATGAAGAACCTTACTCAAATGGAAATTATGAGAAGAAGTAGTAAGAATGGTATACCCTGTTCGAAGAATTGGTAACTTTTTCCCATTACCAATCTTAACTGCCTCCTTGCCTTGATAGAGTTGGACATTTTGAAGAAGAGACTCATCAGGAGTCATATGACTGGTAGCTCCTGAATCGGCCAACCAAGGAGTAGAAACGTCACAATCTGTATCAGTGTTAACATAATAACACTCGGCGTTTTCAAGTAAAGCAATATTACATTCTTCATCAGAATCAACTAAATCATCTTGAATATCATGTTCCTCTGTGAGATGAAGTCCAGCAAACTTTGATTTTGGAGGTTTTGTGTTAGAATGACATACTTGAGTAGTTTTAGGTGGAGCATAACGAAAATAGCATTTACTTGCTAAATGACCCCATCGTTTGCAAATTCCACAAGGAATCTCAGAAAAATCGAAGTTCTGAGCAAGACCTCCTTTAGAAGATGCACTCTCTTGTCGATTTTGACTTGATGACTGCTTGATCAGATGATTTGAATTGGAATATTGATGTTGATTTTGATTTCTATATTGGTTTGATTTGTTCTGACCTTGATTTTGACTTGAATGAGTCTGATTTTGGTTATACCTTTGAATTTGATTGTAATTGTTGTTAGATCTATAATTTTGAGGTGTTTTGTTAGTGAAGAAAGCAGAATCTCCAGCTTGTTCTTGCTTCTTAAGTAACCATTGCTCATGATGGAGCAAGCGAGATCGAAGTTCAGCAAAGGTGATCTTATCAGTTCTATGTTCAATAGCAATGACGAAATGATCGTAGTCATCTCCAACACCTTGTAGAACAGTACGAACTAATTCTTCATCTGAAATTTTATCATTGATCGAGATTAAAGCATCTGAAAGGCTTTTAATCTTTCAAAGATACTTAGTTACAGATAACGATCCTCTCTGAATGTTCTGAAGTTGTTTTCGAAGAAGAAACTTCTTTGCTTCAAATTCCTGTGCGTATACTGTCTCAAGATAGATCCAGATATCACGAGCTGTTTTCAGACCTAAAACATCCGACGAAATTGATCGAGAGAAGGTCGCCTTCAAGCAAGTTTTAACAAAATTATCTTGTTTACGCCATTGAAGATAAGCTTGATTTAAGACCTGATGATTATCTTCTTCAATAAACTTTTCTGGTTCTGTAACTAATCCTTCAACATATCCAATCAGATCTATACTAATCAACATACTTTCCATCTGATCTTTCCATATTAGATAGTTTGATTCATCAAGTTTCTCTGAAACAAAACTTGTAATATTCGAAATAGGAATTTGAGCATTTCTTACTTCATGATTGTGCGTGAAAGAAGCGGAAGAACTTGATTTACCTGGTGATGCCATTCGATTTTAGGTTTTCCAGATCTGAGATTTTAGAATTCCTTTGAAAAAGGAGGGCTCTGATACCATAAAGGAAATCAGAGTGTGATATTATTCAATATGATTTTCAATGTTTACAAAGTCAGATTCTCTTGGTTTATAAAGAGAAATCTTAGAAGAGAAAATGTCATTATCGTTAGCTAACTCACCGTTAACTAACGCCTAACAAACACTTAACAGTAACTAACTCCCTCACTAATCATTTATTATAATCACACCTGATTTACACCTTTTATACATCTAACAATTGAGCTTTACTCTTATACCCCTTATCAACCAATATATCCCCTTATCAACCATCAAAAGATATGAAGAGTTTATAAATAAAGTATAAAATTGTTAGTGTGATAAGATAATTTTTTTTCTTTTTGCAACATCTTAACAAAAGATAATAACAATTGGTTAAATTACTAATATATAAATTAAAGAGTGGATAATTACAATGCAATTAAGGAAACGATTAATGAAAAAATATCATTATCTCTGAAAAATGTGCAACTCAAATCAAATAACCGGAAATCTTAAGATGTATGTCTGAAGAAAACATATACAAATTTAAATCAAACCTAAGATCTTAGGAGAACAGTTGAAGTCTAGTGGCCGTGACAAAGATATCTAAATGTATAATAATCTGGTTGATTCGTTTATCATCTTTCTTTCTCTACAAAAAAAAATTAATAGATTGAACATAAGGAATACACAAACAGTCTGAGAGAGATGGATTGGATTTTGAATGAAATGAAAATGACAGAAAGACAAATGAAAAGTATATGTAACTTATAAGAGCAATCAAAAACCTTGTTACTACTGAGTGATTATACATTGAAAACTATGAGCAAGAAATCAGAATGTCTAGACAATAACCAAGGAAAAAACACAATACAATGACATTCAACATTAGAGATTTAAAAAATAAAAATACATCTATTATGAAATCAGAGACAACATGACTAAAGAACCTACACAAATACAATTTAAGAATATTGGAATACTAAATTATTGTTTGCTCCATCTTCCACTTCACCAAATGGTTAGCAACATCCTGCAATGACTACACCGTTCATGGAACCATCATCTCCATCTTCTAACTCATTGTTCAACTCACAATCTAATTTTATCCATGATGCCCACTCCTTAAATTAAAGAATACAAAAAAATCTGTACAAAACAAAATATCAAACAGAAAAATTAGACGAAGAAGAGATACCTCAATCAAGGAAAAGGAGAAGAAGTCGTGTTTGCCCATTAATCCATCTAAACCAGGCCCGTGCGGTACCCAGTGCGGGCAGGGCGCCCGCACTGGGCCCTGCACAAATGAGGGGCCCAAAATTTTTTTTAATACTCTTGTGTTCCGTGTCCCATTAGAAAGCAATTAAAAAAAAAAAAGTTTGAACAAGTCAAACTCCATAAAAAAATCAGGGTATATATATTTAAGTAAATGAAGGGGACCACTCTCCACTAACATTGACGCAAGAAGCCAAGAATATCTCTTTCTCTCTCTACTTTCTTTTTCCTGGCTAGTTACTAATTCTCTCAATACGGTTGGGTTTTTGAGGAGAGAGAAGGTCTAAAATGACGTCATCAAGGCGATTTTAGCCCCCCTCTCCTTTTCCCCAAATCTCTCCCCAAAATCGACGAAGAACCCTAATTTTAATCCATAAGCTTACACCCAGTAATCCATCAAAAGGTTAACCCATCTAGAAATTTAATCTACAGTAGTTATTAGTTCGAGATAGCGACGAAATAAGCACCAGCCAAAAGGCAAGAACCCTAGATTTCTCGATAGAAAAGAATAGAAGTTGAAAAGGTTGATCTCGGAAGTAACTCCAAGAAGCAGATCCAAGTTAGTCCGGGAGAGAATCCAGGTTAGTTCTATCTCTTATTTATTATATCTTTATTCTGTTTACATGTGTATGAACTAAATTGGTCGAGTTAGATTGTTCGGATCCCCTCCATCTTTGCATGCAAGCAGTACCGGTAGAGGGTTACATCTGATGGCCGATCAGTGGGAGAAGGTAGACGAACTTCCAAGTGTTAGCCTCGTCCCCTGGATTTAAGAGATTGAGGGTTCATTCAGTGAGATTCAAGCGTGCAAGTTGAGTCTGAAGGTGGTACTTAATTATGGGCTGTTCTTCCAAGACAAATTTGGTCCTTCCCGAGGTTCGACATTTAATCCTTCCTCTTCTTTGCCTCATGACGCTGGGTATTCCCCTATTTAAAGCCTCATTACAACTGCCCTGTTCACTCATCCTCCCCACTCGCAGACAACCATCCATGTCTTCCTCTTCTTCCCACCTCAATATTGATCACCTATCTCAAAACATGGCTTTACAACTCAACTTATCGGACTATGGAAACCTAACCATTAACTATCCTAAACCAGCCGAGAATCAAGAACTACAGAAAATATCAGCTGGTTTTATAGCTCGTCTCTGTTGTCAGTACAACTATGGTATTGGGTTCATCAGGAGAAATCTTTATTACCAGTCCAAGTTCTTTAGAGAGTGTCAAGTGACACCTGTTAATCAAGGCCACAACTACTTTCTTATCAAACCTAGTAACCTAATTGTGATGAATGAGATTAATCAGGGTAGGCCTTGGATTATCAGGGGACTATTGATTGTTATGCAAGAGATCGAATTTCCTTTCAATGGAGAGCTCCCAGAGCTAATGCAGGAACCAATGTGGTGTCACTTCTCTGATCTCCCATCAGCTATTCAGAACCAACATGACTTGGAAATCATCTTCTCTTGCATGGGCTACATAATGCAAATCCTTCCGAAGAATTTTCATATGCTTACCAAGCCGTTCATTAAGGTTCAGTTTATGTATGATGTAAGAACACCTCTCCTGTCTACTCTTACCTCTATTTTTACTGATGGTGGCAATCCCATAAACTTTAGCTATCTTAGATTCCCTAAAGCCATTTGTCACATCTGTCGAGTGATTGAGCATCCGATGACCCCATGTATCAGGGAAGTCCCTCGACATTCTGTCTCTCCGATGGAGATTACTCCTAACCATTCTATTCCAGTATCTCAATGGGCTGTAACAGTAGCCAGTAACCCTCCTTCTCCCATAGCTCCGATTCCTCCTCAAGACCTCTATCTACAGAGGGGAAAGAGGAAGGAATCTCAAGCCCTTATTGAAGTTAAGATTGAAGAGGGAGAAGTCAGGAAGGCTTGGACTAAGAGACACAGAGACATGACGATGGGAGGGAGTTCCTCGAAAGGAGATACTCATCATCAATGGCTTTCCGATAGTTCGTCTGGCTCTCTTGGATACTCTCCTATTGTTCCGGACAGTTGGTATTGCCCCCCACCAGAATCGATTAGTAGTCAGGAGGAGAGAAGACGTCACTTGTTTGCTGACTCACTCTTAGAGTCCCCCAGTCAGAATTCAGAGGCAAGGATGGATGGTGGCAAAGAACAATCTAACTCGTTAGATTAATCTGTTTCAGTCTTAGTTGTTGGTTGGGGTCTGTCTTCTAGTTTGTTAAGTTCTAGTTCTTGTTAAGTCTATCTTGGTTGGTTGGTTGTTCTTAGTTTCTTTTGTTAGCTAGATAGCTGCTTGATGATCAGTGAGTTGTATTATCTTTTGTGTTTTTGTTAGCAGCTTATGATCTTGGTGTAGTGGGATTTGAATAGTACTACTTTATTGTTTTATCTTTAATTATAGTGTCTTTCTGTTAGTAGTAGTGGTATTGGTTAGTGTCTTTCTCTTTCTGTGTTTTCTCTTTCTGTTAGTAGTAGTTCTATCTGAGTGTTGTGCGTCCATCCTTTTCTCCTCTTTTGGTAGTGTTGTTGTTTCAGGTGGTAAAAGGTTTAATTTTGAGCTAGGCGACTTCTTAGCTAGGGGCGCCTCCAGTCTGTCTTCTAGTCACCTGGGGTCTAGGCCCATCAAAAGGTTGGTAGAGAGCTGCTCCTAACTAACCTCAGAGCTTCCTAGCAATGGACTGCCCCTCTATTCTGAGTTGGAACGTTAGAGGCGCCTCCTCTTTAATTACTCGTAAGAATTTACTTTCTCTTATCAACTACAAGAATCCGGATATAATCTTCATCTCGGAAACCAAAAACAAACCTACTAATATGAACAAATTAATTCCGATAAGCAAACATTACTCCAACTTTTACGTGGACCCGATCAATAAAGCCGGAGGACTAGCTTTATACTGGAAACATCACATCAACATCAATATCATTTATGCGGACAACAATATCATTCATTTTGAATTAAATAACAACCTAGACAAGACGGCCATTCAGATCACTGGGTTTTACGGATCACCTTATAATAAGGAAAAACTTAAGCCGTGGAAAAACGTGCTGAATATCCACATTAACAATGACCTGCCCTGGATTCTCCTCGGAGACCTCAATTGCATCTTGAACCCGACGGACAAGAGTGGGGGCTTAACCGGCTCTAACTCCAACTCGAGCAGAATAATCGACATTATTAACGAGCTAGGTCTTATGGACATGGGATTTCAGGGTCACCCTTTCACTTGGTGCAATAAACAGTATAGTGAAAATCTTATTCAGGAAAGGCTAGATAGGGCTCTAGCGAACCATCACTGGCTGCGTCTTTTCCCTAACTCTGGAGTCTCTCACTTAGAAGCAGCAGGGTCAGATCATCTCCCGATTTTCCTGAACAACATAACGAAGTATCAGAATAATCCTAAACCCTTCAAATTTATCAGGACGTGGATGTCACATCCAGAGTGCTTTGGATTCATTAAAGATAGCTGGGATAAGATCAAGCACATCAAAGGTCAGCACAGCATACAGAGGGACCTCAAAAAACTTAGCAGAAACCTTACACTCTGGAATAAGCAGGTGTTTGGGAATATCGATAACAAGATAAAGCAGATCACTGCAAACCTCCTTAACGCTAAAAACAAAGAAGAATATTATAGAATGAGCATAGAAATGGAGGACTTATATAATCAACAGGAAAGTATATGGAAGGAAAAATCGCGCAACAACTTCATCAAGCTAGGAGATAAGAACACAAAATATTTTCACTCTCAAGCCATACAACATAATAGAAATAACAAGATCAATGCCATCAAGGATAGTAATGGGGATTGGAAGGAAGATATTAAAGATATTCAGGATATCTTCACCTCTCACCTGCTGAGCATCAGTACCACCATCAACCCTAGCATAGAGCCTGATACACTGAATCTGTTTAGCCCCACTATCACTGAAGAACAAAACCAAACCCTCACGGCCATCCCTACTAATACAGAGATCGACTGGGCTATCAATAACCTGAAAAAAGAAGCGGCGCCAGGTCCAGATGGTTACCCCCCTCACTTTTATCAGTCAAATTGGGATACCATAAACTCAGATATCTATGTGATGGTTAAGGAATTTTTCTCTTCAGCGATCCTCCCCCCAGAAATTAATCATACCCACATCTGTCTTATTCCCAAAACGGCTACACCGCAAACTCCGGCGGATTATCGACCTATCAGTTTACTCAATACTACCTATAAGATTATCACTAAACTGCTGGCAGATAGATTCAAGCAGACTCTCAACCCGGTCATATCCCCCTTCCAGGCGGCTTACGTCCCAGGAAGACAGATTACGGACAACATCATCATGGGACAGGAGATCATCCATTCCTATAAGCATATTAAAGGTGCAACGGGTTACTTTGGACTTAAGCTAGATATGTCCAAGGCGTTCGACAGAATAGAATGGACTTATATACTGAACATTATGAGGAAATTAGGATACAATGAGCATTGGATTAAGATGATCCAAAGCTGCATAACCACTTCCTCCATG
The DNA here is from genome assembly GCA_002897215.1 of Eschscholzia californica subsp. californica. NCBI lineage: Eukaryota > Viridiplantae > Streptophyta > Magnoliopsida > Ranunculales > Papaveraceae > Eschscholzia > Eschscholzia californica. The sequence continues at coordinate 24,530 of BEHA01001609.1, forward strand.
GCGGTGCTGGTTAATGGTAGACCCGGGTCTACTTTTAGCCCTTCGAGAGGAATCAGGCAAGGGGACCCACTGTCACCTTTCCTCTTCACTTTGGCAATGGAAGGCCTCAGCCGGAAGCTCATGGAAAACAGTAACCGGCATAATCAAGACAACTTTAGAGGCTTTCACACCAATCACTTAGACATGGAGATATCGCACCTACTTTTTGCAGATGACTGCATCATTTTTGGTAAAAACTCTATCGATAATGTTCACATTCTTAAAAATATTTTGCAGGAATTTAGTGAGTCTTCTGGGCAGATGATCAACTATGCCAAATCTAATATCTTCTACTCGAAGAACTCTCACCCAAAGTTCAAACGTATGATCATGAGAGCTCTTAAAGTGCAATATGCCTCTACGTCTGAAAAATATCTGGGGTCGCAGCTCTTCATCGGTCCTCAAAAAACCACGGTGTTTAAAGACATTTTGGATAAAATTAGAAAGAAACTCAATAAATGGAATCACAACTTCCTCTCGCTAGCTGGTCGCACGGTTGTAATCTCAACCATAGCGGCGGCTGTACCCC
>BEHA01001609.1:26364-61196 GCA_002897215.1 Eschscholzia californica subsp. californica
TCTCAGCATGATAGCTCATGATAGTGGGGCTAAATTCATTGAAGCACTTATCAAGTCATCTAGAGCAAGGAATAGTGAAGAAGGTGAAGCTCAGGCAATCCTTCTAGGTATGGAATGGGCAGCAGATAAGCTTTACAACTCGGTTATCATTGAAAGTGACAATGCCAACCTAATACAGCATCTACGAAACAGTCGACACTCTATCCAATGGCAATCGAAGATTCACATCAAGAAAATCAAAGCGAAATGCAGTGAATTCGAGGCTATCCAATTTCATCATGTTAATAGGGCAGCCAACTCCCATGCAGACAAGCTGGCGAAATGGTCAAGAAAGCACAATCTTTCTAAAAGATGGCATATTATCCCTTATTTTCTTATTCAGATGTATTGTAAGAACTCTTTGCTTCATTAATGCTATAGTACTTCAACAAAAAAAAAAAAATAGTTACTAATTCTCTCTCTACTTTCTTTTCTAGATTATTACCCTTTCTCTCTCCAGATTTTTTTGGCACTTTTCTTTTACTCTTTCCTTTCCTTTCCTTACAAGGGAATCACCTTTTTTATATACTAAAATTGGTTAGCCGGTTTTTTTATTCTTAGAAACCGGCTTGTCGGTTTAAGACTTTAAGTTAACTTCTTTCTTTTTTTTTTTTTAATAAATTGTTGGTGCAAAACAATTTTTTCATTATTTTACTTAAGTCTTCTTCCAAATATCACCGGGTAACGTATCGGTTTTCCTATTTTCTCTTCTTGTTGTTATAATTTAGTTGTTAAATTTATGTTGAAGTTGAAATAATTGCATCAAAATCACCTTAATTTATTAACTATTAGAACAATAATTCATTGTGGGTACATCAGTCGCTTTAATTTAATCGTTTTTTTTTTAATTGCTTTAATTTAATCGTTGTAATTGCTATATCAGATTAAGTCTTTAGAATTTTTGTAAAGAAATATCCAACTAGGTTTACGATTTTATATTTCAATAATTTTTATTATATTATTATTGATAAGCTATTTTATTCATGTAGTTATAATATATGGCACCAAAAAAACACAAATCTGGAAATTTCAAGAGGCAAGAGAAAAAAAAAGAAGAAAAATTGATTGAATCACAAAGAGGAGCTCTTGATAAATTCATTATAAGAGAACAACAACCGATTTTGACTGAAGAGGCAGTAGCTGAGCAAAATAATGAAGAATCAACTGAAGTTCGCGTTGAAGACGAAAGTAATGTTGATCATAATATGGTTCATGGGGGGAGTTCCGAAAACGTGGATGTTGATGAAGAGTTTGACGGTGGTATTCCTAATCATGATTTGAATGAGTCAGTTGACGAACCAACTGATGAAATTCCAGATAATATTTATGATCCCAAAATTTGGGATTGTCTTGCTGGAAAATGGAGAGATCTATTAGTTCAAAAAGGTCCAATTAGAGACTTATCACTAAAGAAAGGTCCTAAAGATAAGGCAAATAAATGTTTTTCGTCAAAATTTTACACTAGACAATTACCAAACGGAGAAAAACATGATAGAATTTGGCTAGTGTACTCAAAAGATGACGATAAAGTTTTCTGCTTTTGTTGCAAATTGTTCAAGAAAAAACTCTCAAAAAATCAGTTAGCAAATGATGGTTACGGAGACTGGAGACATCTTAGTGAGAGGCTTAAAGAACATGAGCTTAGCAGTGACCATATATCTAACATGGCCACCTGGATTGGATTTTAGCTTCGATTTCAAAATAAGCATACCATTGATCAAGCTATACAAGACTCAATTCAAAAAGAAAAAGATCATTGGAGATTCTTATTACAAAGGTTGATTTCAATAGTAAAATATCTTTCGAAGTATAATATCGCATTTCGTGGAAGCAACCACAAGATTGGTCAAGAATGCAACGGAAATTTTGTGGGTCTTGTTGAGATGTTGGCAGAACTTGACCCGTTGATGAAAGAACATCTTCGTCGAATTCAAGACAATGAAATTCGACATCATTATCTTAGTAATCGTATTCAAAACGAATTGATTCAATTATTATCTTCTAAAGTTAAAGATGCGATTCTTAAAAAGGTGAGAGAAGCAAAATATTATTCCGTTATACTTGATTGCACTCCTGATGTCAATCATCAAGAACAAATGACTTTAGTTTTGAGGTGTGTTGATATGTCTGCAAGTCCTGTGAAAATAGAAGAATACTTTGTACAATTTTTGATTGTCAATGATACATCTGGATCAGGACTCTTTGAAGAGTTACAAAAAGCATTAAAGAGTTTAGATCTTAAGATTGATGATGTGCGAGGTCAAGGATATGACAATGGATCAAATATGAAAGGGTGCAACCACGGTGTACAAAGAAGACTTCTAGATATAAATCCGCGAGCATTCTATACTGCATGTGGTCGTCATAGTCTGAACTTAACTCTTTGTGACATAGCTAATTCTCATGGTAAAGCGAAAGACTTATTCGGAGTAGTGCAACGAATTTATTCTTTGTTCGCAAATTCTACAAAGCGTTGGCAAATTTTAAAAGATAATTTGAAAGGTGTTACTCTGAAGTCATTGTCGACTACACGTTGGGAGAGTCGTGTTGAAAGTATTAAGGCAATCATAACCCAACCTCTACAAATTAGAGAAGCTTTACTTCAACTTGCAGAAAGTGACACTGAACCTAAAATAAGTAGTGAGGCAAGATCAATAGCAAGATTTGAATTTGATAATTTTGAGTTTTTACTAAGTCTAACAATTTGGTACAACTTATTGGTAGCAGTTAATAAGGTAAGCAAACGTTTGCAGACAAAGGACATACATATTGACGTAGCTATAGAGTTAATAAAAGGTTTGATTGATTATCTGAAGATGTATAGAGAAACCAGATTCGAAGAGGCCATGGTTGATGCTAAGAGAATGGCTATTGAAATGCAAGTTGACCCAGTTTTTCCTGAGAGGCGTGAAATTCGTCGAAAAAGACATTTTGATGGGACTGGTGATGGATCATGACAATTAGTTCCACCATCAGGTAAAGAAAGTTTTAGAGTTCATTATTTCATCTTATTAGTAGATCAAGCTATTGGTTCATTAGAGAGAAGATTTGAACAATATCAAAAATATGAGAAAATTTTTGGTTTTTTTGTTGAGACCGGAAAAATTAAGTGGGTATGGTGTTGAAGAATTAAAATCTTGTTGTCATAATCTTTCAAATAGTTTCAAGAAAGAAGAACATTTTGATGTTGAAGCAGATGACTTGTTTGTGGAGTTAAAACTCTTGCAAACTATTTTGCCAAGAGAGATTACGAAAGCTACTGATGTATTAGATTTTTTGAAGAAGATGAATTGTTTTCCAGCTAGTAGCATTGCTTACAGAATTTTATTGACTATACCAGTCACAGTTGCATCAGCAGAAAGGAGTTTCTCAAAGTTAAAGCTCTTAAAATCATACTTGAGATCAAGCATGTCGCAAGACAGACTAAATGGATTAGCTTTGCTCAGCATTGAAAGTGGGTTCTTAGACAAGATTGATTACGAACATTTAGTTGATGATTTTGCTTCAAAAAATGCAAGGAGAACAAATTTTAAGTAATATTTTTTGCTTCAAATACTTTTTAAATACATTTTGAGTTTTTCTTTTATTAAATAATACATTTTGAGTTGATAAATAAACGATCAATTATCTTTATAGTCAAATTATTTTGAATTCGTTATCATTTTGTGCCTAATTTTTTTATATTTTGATTATACGAAGGGCACAAACTAAACTTTTGCACTGGGCCCCCAAATTCTCAGGCACGGCCCTGATCTAAACAATTCAAAATAATTCAATGGAGAAGTAAAAAAAAAAGATATAAATTGACCAAGAAGATAGAGACTTTTTGTTGAAAGAAGAAGATAAAAAATTATGACCGACATATATAGAGTGAGAGAAATTTATTTGGTGAAATAAATAAGGAAAGAAAATATATTATGGGTGGTTACACAAATTTCCTCTCCACTAATTTTGCTCACTCCCATGATCTTCTTTGTGTAAATTTCCATAATAGTCTTTCAGTTAATTACATTGAAGTTGACTTAGTCCGTAATTTCTCAAACAAATAAGGGCATGAAAATCCATAGGTAGTTTTGGTAAGTTACATATTTGAGTTTAAACGTATTCTTTAAGAGAAAATAAAGGAAGTTAGATTTAGTGGTTTTCAGACTCAATTTGAGTCGTTAGATTGCAAAATCTTAGATGAAAATCCGACAGACACGAATATCCAAGACATAAATCTACGGCTCACCTCAAAAAACACCATTGCGCTATATATAATAGGTGTTGTTAGGATCAATAAAATGCTAGAAAAATAATCAAACTTTTATTCACCTACTCTAACTAATTCCTAACATATGACACACATATTATGCTAATAGAATCAATAAAATATTAGAAAAATACGGATATTTCAGCAAAATAAATATCAGTTTACACTATGTGTTTTATGACAAGAAGATTGTAGTGATGAGAAGTTCAACTTCTTTTCTTAAGAAAAAAGTGATAAAAATGTTACGTTTAAGTACGTTGTTAGAACTAAATAAATGTTTTAAAAAGATTCGACATGTAATCAACATATATATATATATATATATATAATTTTCATAATGATTTTCAAGATAAAATAGTTTGTAGAGATAAAAACATTGTAAGAACATAGAGAAAGAGAATGAAATCTCGTTTTTAGGCCAAAAGCTACTGATTTGGTATGTCGGTTTTGACAACTAAGTGGTATGATAGAGACACTCTAATTTCTTTTCTAAGTGGTAATATAGAGACACTCTTAAATTTTGTTGTGCCCAATCGGGGTTAATGTGAACAATACGAGTAATCTAAGACAAGCAATAGGAATAGTATAGATGTAGGGTTTTGTGTATCCTATACACTAACTAGTGTTGTAAGCGGAATCTCAAACATCTCATGTTTAACACTAGATTGCCCAGAATCGACATGCATAAACTAATCAATGAACTAGAGAGGGATAAATACCTTAACGCGTTTTTCCCTCGAACCATTCCAATCGCATGTAAAGATCGAGAGCTCCAACTGTAGCTCCTCTACTTGAGACACCGAGTGAATAGACTTGATCTCCCTTCCTTTCAGACTGCTAGGACTTACTAGAAGGTTGAGAAGAACTCTTCTTCTTGACTAGATTGATAGAATGGGAACTTTTTCTCTATATTCCTCTCTCTCCAATAGCTGTATATTCAAAGAGAGAGAGAGAGCTGTATATTTTTCCTTAGAGAAAAATCCACACCTTTTCTTTTCTCAAATGACCCAATATATAGACAAATCCTAATTAGAATCTCATTCAGATTAGGTTTTCTATTTTCTGGGTCATAAAAAAGATAATTACCAAAATACCCTTTTTGGGGTATTTTGATAATCCCCTTAAGTGTGGCCGGCCAGGGCAGCCCACCATGGGCCTTATGTGGCCGGCCCACTTACTCTGGTCGGCCATCTCATGGCCGGCCCAAAGAGCCTTCCTTCTATCTTGTCCCGAATCTCCATTCGGACCCTTTCGGCCTTTCCAGTTGAATCCCATCCAACTTTAGCCAGTTCCCGTCTAGTCAATTCTCTCTGATCAAGCTACCACTCTTATGTTTAAGCCGTTGTAGGATCCGGTCTATGTTAGCTGCGAATCAACTCCTTGATCCGACGATCGTAGTTGGCTTCTAGCAAAGCATTACGACCCCTAATTGGACCGGACTGGATGATCTTTACGTGTGGTCATCGTTATCCTAACTGACAAATTGATCGCATTGCCACCTTGATCGAAGGACACTCCTTCGGAAGGACATCTCCTTCAGACCGAACGGATAAATCCTTCAGTCTCCCACTTGTACTTAGAACAAGTGCAATGCTCGATTCCCATGTCGCTTAGTATCTCATCTGATACGTCACACCGTTCAGACTCTCTTGATCCAGAGAACAACTGTCAATTCAAATGATTAACTCTTAATTCATTTGAGTGCGGCCACACATTTTCCAGTTGCTTCTCCTCAAGTGGCCCGGAGATACTTATTCCTAACTTAATAGGAGGACATCATCCAGTCTTGTACTCCCACTTAACTTCATGTCTATCCTGTCTCCCCCAGTATGCTGCCTTTATAACCTCCTTTTCGGCGCGGTGTTTGACAGTACCAAAGTTCGACATTCCTTACATAAGATGAGTGGAGCACTCATGTTTACGGAATCTCTCCAATCTTGCCTATGAGAGTTTGTGACGCCTTTTTCAACTCCTTGAAAAAACTCTCATCTTTGGGTTATCCAATGTAGATTCCCCAATCTACATCCATGTAATTGACTTAAATACCATATTCCTATAGCCCATGGAACTGCGCTATCAGTCAATTCCCATGCTAGTCTTCTTAAGTCATTGTTGTCCATGCAATGACCTGGACTAGGGACTCTATAATGAATCTATTCTACGTTCAGTTAGTAGGGTTCCATTTACCAGATCACGTATCTGATAAACCTACCTGGAATTCCTCATTATTTTTGGACCGTCATTAAACACTAAACCATTATTTAACGACAGAAATAACTCATTTATTTCTTTTTATTGAATGTAGCTAATTGATTACATGAAAACCCCTTTTCATTAATCCAATTACAACCTAAAGCCATTCATCGATGCGCTTTATACCTATGCCCCTTCTATGACTCTCATACTTGGGCTGAGGCAGTGGTTTAGTTAACGGATCGGCAACGTTGTCGTCCGTATCGACTTTGCAAATGACCACATCCTTTCGCTCAGTGATTTCCTCAATCACGTAGTACTTCCTTATGATATGTTTGGATTTCTGGTGTGCCCTTGGTTCCTTAGCCTGGGCGATAGCTCCATTGTTGTCACAATACAGAGTAACCCCATTTTCTATGCTAGGAACTACACCAAGTTCGGAGATAAACTTCTTCATCCAAACTCCTTCCTTAGCTGCTTCCGAAGCGGCAAGGTATTCTGCTTCTGTGGTAGATTCTGCTACAGTAGTCTGCTTTGAGCTCTTCCAGCTTACTGCTCCTCCGTTTAGACAAAAGACATAACCCGACTGCGATCGGAAATCATCTCTGTCCGTTTGGAAGCTCGCATCCACATGGCCTTCCGCGATTAGTTCGTCTTTCCCGCCATACACCAAGAAGTGATCCTTAGTCCTTCTCAAGTACTTCAGGATATTTTTGGCTGCGGTCCAGTGTTTCTCACCTGGATTAGATTGGTAACGACTACACATACTCAAAGCATATGAGACGTCTGGGCGAGTGCAGACCATGGCGTACATGATAGATCCTATTGCCGAAGCATAAGGCACCTTCTTCATGTGTGCTAGCTCATCAGGATCTCGGGGACACTGAGTCTTGCTAAGCGTCGTACCATGTGTCATGGTAGGAATCCTCTCTTAGAGTCTTCCATCTTGAACCTCCCAAGAACCTTATCTATATAAGTATCTTGACTAAGTCCAATCATCCTCCTCGATCTATCTCTATAGATCTTGATGCCCAATATGTATTCTGCATCTCCTAGGTCTTTCATTGAAAAACACTTCCTAAGCCACTCTTTCACGGAGTCAAGCATAGGAATGTCATTTCCAACGATCAGTATGTCATCCACATACAGGACCAAGAAAACTAGGTTGCTCCCACTAACCTTCTTGTATACACAAGATTCCTCTTCATTCTTCTGAAAACCAAACTCTTTGATTTTCTCGTCGAATCGAAGATTCTAGCTCCGACTTGCTTGCTTCAACCCGTAGATGGACCTTTGAAGCTTGCAAACCTTTCCAGCATTCTCGGAATCCTCAAAACCCTCAGGCTGTGTCATGTACACATCCTCTTCCAGTTTACCGTTCAGGAAGGCGGTTTTGACATCCATTTGCCAAATCTCATAATCGTAATGAGCTGCAATTGCTAGAATAATCCTAATGGACTTAAGCATCGCGACAGGGGAAAAGGTTTCTTCGTAGTCTATACCCTGGACTTGTCTGTAACCTTTTGCCACGAGTCTAGCTTTGAAAACGCTCACGTTTCCATCCTTGTCTGTTTTCATCTTGAAAATCCATTTGCATCCTATGGGTTTTACCTCATCGGGTAAATCAACCAAGTTCCAAACTTGATTCTCAGACATGGATTTCATTTCGGATTTCATGGCTCCCAGCCATTTTTCGGAGTCTGGGCTCGTCACAGCTTCTTTGTAGGTGCTGGGTTCATTATCCTCCACCAACAACAACTCTTGTCGTTGAGATAACTCAATCAGCCTTGCGGACCTACGCGGGGCTTGAACAACAGGTGAGACACTCTCAACTCCTTGAGGGTTCTCCTGCGAATCACATTCGCTCTGCGCGGGAGGATCTCCGAGATCTACCATCTCATCCTCTCTTTCCTTTTCTATCGGCTCATAATAGTTAGGAATCGCGACTTCTGACATCGGTACAACGGTGCCAGTTTGTTGCTCGGATCGAACCTCTTCGATCTCTATATTTCTCCCACTTGTCTTCTTGGAAAGGAACTCCTTTTCAAGGAAGACACCATCACGAGCAACAAACACTTTGTTCTCTGATGGGTTGTAGAAGTAATACCCCTTTGTCTCTTTCGGATAACCGACGAAGAGACACTTGTCTGATCTTGGTGCTAGTTTATCTCCTTGTAAACGCTTTACATAAACATCGCAACCCCAGACTTTGAGAAAAGACAACTTTGGAACCTTTCCAGTCCATATCTCATATGGCGTCTTTTCTACAGCTTTTGACGGAGCTCGGTTAAGTGTGAAAGCAGCCGTTTCTAGAGCATACCCCCAGAAAGTGTTGGGAAGATCGGCTAAGTTCATCATCGATCGAACCATGTCCATCAATGTTCGATTCCTCCTTTCGGACACACCGTTCATCTGAGGTGTTCCTGGAGGAGTGAGTTGTGAAACTATTCCGTAACTCCGAAGATGATCCTCAAACTCTTGACTCAAATACTCACCACCTCGATCCGATCGAATGGCTTTTATTTTCTTGCCAAGCTGATTCTCTACTTCATTCTGGAATTGTTTGAACACTTCAAACGATTCCGACTTGTGCTTCATTAGATATACGTAACCATATCTAGTGAAGTCATTAGTGAACGTTATGAAGTAGCCATAGTTACCTCTCGCAAGTGTACTCATAGGTCCGCATACATCTGTATGTATCAGTCCTAAGGGTTCACTCACCCGATCTCCTTTCCCCTTGAAAGACGATCTTGTCATCTTGCCCACTAAGCATGGCTCACATGTATCGTACGATTCCAAATCACACGATCCCAAAAGTCCATCTGAATGAAGCTTCTGCATGCATTTCATGTTAATGTGACCCAAACGACAATGCCAGAGATAGCTTTGGTTAGAATCATGAGTACGAAGCCGTTTCGTGTCTATGTTCAGGATTTCGTCTTCTATGTTCACAACATAAAGACCATTACGCAGCTTAGCACTGGTATAGAACATCTCACCCTTATATAAAGAATAACTCTTGTCCTTTATTATAGCGTGATATCCCTCTTTGTCTAACACCGACGCAGAGATGATGTTCCTTGATATAGTCGGTACGTAATAGAAATTACGTAGCACTAATATCAACCCAGTCTCTAAACTGAGCTCGAAAGTTCCTACAGCCACAGCAGCAACTCTTTCCTTATTTGCGACTCGTAGAACCATCTCGCTCTTTGTCAGATACCTGACCTCCTTGAGCTCATCTAATTCTGAAATTATATGTGCTCCACATCCGGTATCATATACCCATGAGGGAGAGTCAGCCATATCTGCCAAATTGACCTCTATAACATAGGCACCGACTTCCACTTCCCTTTCTGGTAGCTCTATTACGCTTTCTTTCTTTGAAGCATCGAGAACTCTTCTCTGATCTTCCTCCCAATCTAGAAAGTCGTATAGATCTCTATCTAAACGTGAACTAATACTATTTGCCATCTCTACTCTACAGAAACAAAATAAGGATTTTGCTAAGTACTACATTCAATGTTTACGCAAAAACACTTTTTGCCATATTATTCAATGAAAACCGTCCCCTTATGAATAATACGATTCCAAGATCCCATTCCTGTGAAGCTAAGCGTACTTTGGCACTGCCCTTAACTTCACCCTCCTGGGTGAGTAACTCCTTACTGATCATATCTCATATGACTCTTGGTTGATGAATAACACTTATGTGTTATATTCATCCTTTTGCCTCGAAATCCAAAACCCTTTTGCTGACTCGTTGAGAATAACCATTTAGACATGTAGACCTCTTCATAGGTCTACCCGTATTGTCCCGAGGTAAAAGATGGCACCCTGCTTTGGCATGACCCACCATCGATGAACAAGGGCGCAACAGGTGTCTTAATCTGGGTAGGCATTACTAAAAATTCTTTTTGGGGACTCTTACGTTTTTGTTTGCATGCATTACTGTGAACTCTAACATAATCATACATCACACAAAACGTAAATAAGTAAATGCGCGCGAGAAAATAAATCAAGCAGACATGATCCTAGTATGGCCCCTAACCTAAAAGATCTAATCTTCTTTGGTTCTTTGCTTGTTTAGCCTCCGTTCGCCTGGATCTCCATCCTCGAACCTCCATTGAATTCTCCCACTCGAACCACGATCTCATCCTTTGGTTCTTCAATGGACTCAATCGTACCCTTAACTCTAATTACAAGACTCAACGATTCGCAGATCGTATAAAACTTGAAATTAAATTAATTACATCGGGCACCCATCCGTGCTTAAAAACAAGATAGAACAATTCTATGGCCATACTAGAACCCGCATTCACATCCATACATACATAATAATATGACATTCATAAAACACCCAAGTATGTATGAGATTCGCTTACTTAGGTCGAATCTAGGTTTGCTATGTTCTAGATAGCTATTCGGGAGATACTACCGACATCTCTATGTCTAACGTGCCTTAAGTCTAATTATCTCATAATTCTGACTAATGGCTCGTTCTGGTTTTATCCTAAAAGATTTTGAAATCGTTTTGGAAAAACTCGGATTCAGGCTTTGGTTGGCCCGGGTCACTTTCGGAAAAAATATGGTCAAAGTCGGAAGAAGAAAAACAGAAATCTCCCACTTAAGTCAAGGCCCAGAAGACCCGAGTCTAACTCTAAAGACTTAAGTCAAACTTGGTCAAGGGACCCTTTGACTAGACCCAGTCAAGTCTCGGTTAAGGTCCGAACCAAGGTCGGACCCGGATTGGCACGTTCCAGACCGTGCCAAGTCCCTCGGGTGGACGCGTCCTGGCCCTAGGCCAGACGCTTCCTAGCCCCGCAGACGAGTCCTAGACGCTCTGCCCAAGCTTGTGCTTCTCGGACTCCCAGTCCGAGACAGCTTCTGGTCTCACCAGACGCGTCCCAGACGCGTTCTGGAAGGTATAGTCCTGGTCGCGTCCGGACTTATCTACGGTCGCGTCTGGAAGACGCGACCTCAGGTGCCAGACGCTGATCCTTCGGGATCCCTATCCGAGACGCTCTCGGACTCCCAGTCCGAGACGCGCTCGGACGCGTCTTTCTGTCCGAGAATAGCTCGGACGCGTCCTAATCCGAGACGCTCTCGGATTCCCAGTCCGGGAAGGACTGGGACGCGTCCTGGTAAGTCCGGTCTCCTGGACAGCACCATCTTCCATATATTTTTCGATTTCTTCCATCTTTTTGCTGCTGTTTTTGATGAATCTTCATCCAAAAACCAGCAATTTGAAAACTCTTTTCAAAAAACCATCCACTTTAAAATTTTATTTTGAAAACTCTTTTCAAAAACACCAAATTTTAAAGTCTTCCCATTGAAACTCTTTCAATTTTCTATCCGATTAAGTCTAAATCTAATTTAAACTAATCAATTTCATGTCTAAATCTCTATTTAAACATAAAATCATCTAATCAATCAAGCTCGAATCTAATTCGACTAGTCAGAGATAGTTTCATGCAACAGGCTCGTGATGCCACTGTAGGGTTTTGTGTATCCTATACACTAACTAGTGTTGTAAGCGGAATCTCAAACATCTCATGTTTAACACTAGATTGCCCAGGATCGACATGCATAAACTAATCAATGAACTAGAGAGGGATAAATACCTTAACGCGTTTTTCCCTCGAACCATTCCAATCGCATGCAAAGATCGAGAGCTCCAACTGTAGCTCCTCTACTTGAGACACCGAGTGAATAGACTTGATCTCCCTTCCTTTCAGACTGCTAGGACTTACTAGAAGGTTGAGAAGAACTCTTCTTCTTGACTAGATTGATAGAATGGGAACTTTTTCTCTATATTCATCTCTCTCCAATAGCTGTATATTCAGAGAGAGAGAGAGAGCTGTATATTTTTCCTTAGAGAAAAATCCACACCTTTTTTGTTCTCAACTGACCCAATATATAGACAAACCCTAATTAGAATCTCATTCAGATTAGGTTTTCTATTTTCTGGGTCACAGAAAAGATAATTACCAAAATACCCTTTTTGGGGTATTTTGATAATCCCCTTAAGTGTGGCCGGCCAGGGCAGCCCACCATGGGCCTTATGTGGCCGGCCCACTTACTCTGGTCGGCCATCTCATGGCCGGCCCAAAGAGCCTTCCTTCTATCTTGTCCCGAATCTCCATTCGGACCCTTTCGGCCTTTCCAGTTGAATCCCATCCAACTTTAGTCAGTTCCCGTCTAGTCAATTCTCTCCGATCAAGCTACCACTCTTATGTGTAACCTGTTGTAGGATCCGGTCTATGTTAGCTGCGAATCAACTCCTTGATCCGACGATCGTAGTTGGCTTCTAGCAAAGCATTACGACCCCTAATTGGACCAGACTGAATGATCTTTACGTGTGGTCATCGTTATCCTAACTGACAAATTGATCTCATTGCCACCTTGGTCGAAGGACACTCCTTCGGAAGGACATCTCCTTCAGACCGAACAGATAAATCCTTCAATAGAACAATCAAGAACAGAACACAGAGATTTACGTGGTTCGGTTGGTGAGACCTACTCCACGGCGACAACAGCGCGATGATTTCCACTATGATAAGCAAACAAGTTTACACAAGAGATTCGTAAGATTGTGTCTTACTGATATCTCCTTAGGTTTAGTTTATATAGCCACTAAACCCTAACCCCACCGCCTCACCGACTCTCTCTACAACTGACATTATACACGAATAAACACTAATCACCGACATAAGCCTAACTTAGCATTCCAGCTCTGTCTCGGAGTCCAGCTTTGCCTCATAACACTGCTTCGCATACCAGCTCTGTCTCAGTAATCAGCTCCGCTAATGGGTCCAAGCTTCGGTAGGTTGTACCGGGTTTGATACTAATCCATATTCGAGTCAATTATTACAATTCTACACCTTGACTTGAATATGCTCCTCTTGACTTAAATCTGCCACCATCATAACTCAGTGCCTCTGAGCCATCGTCGATCCAGCCCTGGTAGGGCTAACATCTGGGAATGCCAATCAAGTCTAAGCAATGCTTAAACTTGAAAGTTGTAACTGCCTTGGTCAGCATATTCGCTGGATTCTCTACCGTAGAAACCTTCTCCATCGTGATCTTCCCTTGTTCAATCACATCCTTGATAAAGTGGTACCTGATGTCAATGTGTTTAGTTCTCCAGTGGTACATTTGATTTTTGGTCAAATGAATAGCACTCTGGTTGTCGCAGTTTGTTGTGTCCAATCGGGGTTTGATGGGCCTAGAAAGTTTCCTAAATAGGTCACCACCCACAAGTATACGGGCGTCAAGTGATAATTCCGGTAAGACCGGGTCGATCCGCAGGGACTAAGTGAAACCTATCCCAATACTTAGAAGTAACACGGTTTTCTTTTCAAAATTGGTTTTTGGTGATTAAAGAATAAAAATGTATAAATAAACGGAAATTAAATCGAACCAAATTAGAATGGAGGAATCTAGGGTTTAGGAATTGACCACATAACATCACTTTTGAGAACAACCATTTTAGGCAACTTAAATCTCTCTTTTTATAACTCAAAATTCGAGATAATGAACTACTTGAATTTCGGAATATGTTTTCGTTAAAACATGGTTGATAATCATAAACTTGTAATTGTTTTATTTTTGGAAAACGAATCTCTAAACTATTGGCTATAGTAATCGATAAGCATACACCATCAAATAACTTAATCTAAGTATGATGTATCAAATTAAAAACATAGAAAATGAAAAGAAAATAGGTTTAACAAACTAAAACAACTTAAACCCTAAGGCACATCGAGTGATTTGATTAACTAAAAATGTGTCTCTAAGTGATAAGTTATGGGTTTCTTTATAAAACCCTAGAAGAAGAGTTAGTTACTCATAATCATCGATAACATAAAAATATAAACTCATTACAAAATCAGAGATAAAGAGTAATAAAGAAGATCACCAAAGAAGAGGCTTCCTGATGATACTCCAATTTGCTTCTTAATGATGATAACTATATTGATGAGGGAGTAGTATGATGAATCTTTACCATGGTCTTCTTGTAAGAACATAAAAGAAAACTTAAAAGTACTATTGAATCTCTCTGTAAAGGAGAAGAAAAGTTGAATCGAAGTCTCTCACAAACTCACTTCACCCCTCTCTAAAACTTGTACAAAGAAGAAACAAAGATAATGGGACTTGGTATGAAGAGTTCTTTCTCTCTTTATAAAACAATGTTTATTTCTCTGTCTCTCTATCTCTAAACAATAATCTCTCTCTAATCAAACAAAACAAAGAAGGAAGCTACTCTCTCTACAAATTTCACTCTCTAAAATACTCTCTATTATTGTAAAATACAAGCAAGCAACTCAATCCTCTCACTTTCTTTATATTACTCCTTTCTCTTCCTCCTCTGCTCTCTCTATCATTTGTACCATGAAGCTTCAGAGAAGATGAAGAAGAACCGAAAAGAGAAAAATCCTTGTTTTAGCTCCTCCTAAAGATGAGATTAAAGATAACATCCCCCCTCCTTCTCTCTGTTCTTCAATATATATGTAAGAGAATAGATTTATCTCTATCAAATCTGAGTCATGTCTATTTCTAGAAAAATATCCAACACCTTCCTCTCTCTAAAAATCTTCCTCTGATTCTAACCTTTAATATATCCAGCCAAGAAGATGAAGAAAATATAAACCTGACTTCTCTCTCTAGGGAATATCTCATTCAAATCCTCTCCGAAAATCTCTTTCTGTCTCAAGAAAATATATTCAGCCAGCCTATCTCTCTGTAAAATTTTGAGTCAATGTGATCTCTCTCAATATCTTCTTAACAAGATCAAAGAATCTCCATCAACCTCTGTCTTAAGCTCTCTTTCTAATTGGAATCCAATCTCTTTAAATCTCCCTTTCCTTCTTTGTTGTATCTGATAATCTTCATCTTCCATAACAGAGAAAACTTTCTCTCTCTAAGAAAATATATTCACCCATTTGAAATCTTCAGTTCTCTCTAATCCCTCCATTGCTTTCTTTTCTATTTCAAAATCTCCCCATATAACTAACAAAGCAGAGAAGCTAACATCCTTCACATAAAATATCAACTGAATATCTCTCTCTAGAAATAATCTTATATATCTCTCAACCCATATAAAGAAGAACCTATCTCTGATTTTTGTTAGAGCATCTCCAATGCAAGACTCAATCTTAAAATCTTAAGTGCCACTTAGGACTTTAGAGTTTTTTTTGAGAAAAAACCTCTCCAATGCAAAACTCAATTGAGATCTTAATTTGATGTGGAAGCATTAAGTTTTAAGATGTCTCAACTAGAAACTCTATTTTTGAGAAGGACATGTGTATCTATTAAATGTAATTTTTGTTCCTAGTCATCAAATTTAATTTTTGAACCAATAGAAAGCTTTTCTTTCTCAACCACTTTTTCCTATTAAATGTATGTATGACATGTGTATCTATTAGAGTTTTTTAGAGTGTTGCATTGGAGAAGGACTTGAATTAGAGACACTCAAGTTAGCCACATAGGAAAGAGAATCTCAATTGAGACTCAACACATAAGTCAAATAGAGTTCTTTTTAAGTTTTGCATTGGAGATGCTCTAACCGAGTAGAGAGAAGAAAATCTCTATGAATCTGAAAATAATCTTCTCTCTAGAAATACCTCAGCCGAAACTCAATCTCTTATCTCGTTCTTGATTTTCTTTCCTTCCCTTTTTATTTGGGTTTACTAAAGATAGAGAATGGAGAGAAAGGGGTAACAAATCTGGTGCCA
This sequence comes from Eschscholzia californica subsp. californica, assembly GCA_002897215.1. Taxonomy (NCBI): domain Eukaryota; kingdom Viridiplantae; phylum Streptophyta; class Magnoliopsida; order Ranunculales; family Papaveraceae; genus Eschscholzia; species Eschscholzia californica. The sequence continues at coordinate 42,589 of BEHA01001609.1, forward strand.
ACCCATGCACGTTGTGATAGGAGAGTAGGAGTGATATAGTGTAGCAGGAAGCATTTTAAAAGCATGAGACGCTCTTCAAGGATGATGACATGTGCATGGAGAACAACCACATGTTAGATTTTGTACCTTGGTGAGGGAGCATCGTGATATCCTGCTACGCAGTACACGGGATCAACACCTAGAGAACATCCCGAAAATGTCCCTCTCACGCCCACCAGCATACCGAAATTTTCATACTAACGTTCCCGTCTGCGCCATGTGTCTCTGAAAGATTCATGTTGACTCGATTTTGACTTGAACTTTGACCTTCTCTATTTTTCTCATCCGAACTCTGATTCGACTCCCGTTTTCTCCGTAAGGTTAGTCTTGGACTCTATATTTCATCGGAGTATCAATATTGACAACATAACCAGACTACCCTCATCTCCAAATGACCAAAATGCCCTTTTCTGCGTTTTTCTCCTGCTTTTAACCATTTTTCACGCCGAACTCCGTAAAAGACCCCTGGAAAAGAGAAACACATAAATAATCAGAGTAACTGCTCGAAATAGACTAACTAACCTAAGTTAAAAGAATCAGATGGGACATTTTCATGTTTCATCAGGGTTAATGTGAACAATACGAGTAATCCAAGACAAGCAATAGGAATAGTAAAGAACAATCAAGAACATTACACAGAGATTTACGTGGTTCGGTTGGTGAGACCTACTCCACGGCGACAACGGGGCGATGATTTTCCACTATGATAAGCAAACAAGTTTACACAAGAGATTCGTGAGATTGTGTCTTACTGATATCTCCTTAGGGTTTAGTTTATATAGCCACTAAACCATAACCCCACCGCCTCACCGACTCTCTCTCTCTACAACCGACATTATACACGAATAAACACTAATCACCGACATAAGCCTAGCTTCGCATTCCAGCTCTGTCTCGGAGTCCAGCTTTGCCTCAGAGCACTGCTTCGTATAACAACTCTGTCTCAGTAATCAGCTCCGCTAATGGGTCCAAGCTTCGGTAGGTTGTACCGGGTTCGATACCAATCCATATTCGAGTCAATTCTAACAATTTAATAGAGAAATGTAGTTAATGAAAAAAAAAAATTTAATTAGTTTGAATTTTTGAATTTCATCTAGATGACATTTAGAAAACTCAAAAAGATGTCTTAGTTGAGAGTCCTTATAACAAATGTCTCCACATCATCATGAAGTGTCTAACTGAAGAGGGTTTTTTTAACAAAAACTCTAAAAATCTGAAGTGATACTTTAAGTTTAGAGTTTGAATATCGCATTGGAGATGCTCTAACCAGGTTGAGTTTGGGATATGTCACCTCCACTTGTTCCATTAGTAAATGGTCTGGGACAAACTTGCCTCAATTGTTCGAGACAAATTCCACATTTGTTTTTGTTTATTAATTGTTCTTTTCTTAGTTTATGAACTCAAACTAGAAAAAATAAGTATTAAAAAAACATATCTATTTCATATGAGTACATAAATTCGAAAATGATATATGAGGCGACATTTAATGACCTACACCATAGTGACCCAACCAGGTGACGACATGTGGCAAGATTTGACATTTCACGTGGGTTTGAGTTCTGATTTTATGAACTCCACACTTCAGTCCCTTATTATACCTTCTTTTGCCTTCAGTCTCTCCACCAAAAGAGATCTAAGCGGTTCATTAAAGCGACCGTCCTGATTAGAAGCAAAAAAACTGAGTTTCAAAACGTGACTTCCCCCCTCTCTCTCTCTCTAAACCGACTAAAACACCAACAACACTCCGTTCAGGATTCAAAGATTCAAAGACATGAATTTTCAAACATTGATTTTGTTAGTAAACTTGGTGGATCTTAATATGCTACCTCTTTGTTCTGTCTTTTTTTCTTAAAAGATCTTCTTGCACTTCAAAATGGATTCTTTTGTATCTTGCTTTGTTATTTACTATGTACTTCATATTGATTCATCACGAGGTTCAAATTCGTCTGTTACTTACTATGTATTTCATGGTTATTCATCTCGAGGTTCAGATTCGTTGGCAACATCACACAAATCTGTAACAAAATGCACTCGAATTCTAAGTCCTGCTACTTTGGTAATCCTTAGTCTCATACTAGTTTGATGGTATTTTTGAGAGAAGTTAATTTGTTAATGTGGTTTTGAAGAATACAAGAAATCACATATTTCGAGTTGTCTAGCTACATACGGGTTAATCTTCCTATTGCATCTATAATGGCGAACTTTTCCTGGACTAAGGATATGGTTATGTTCAAGGTTCACAACTGTAGTTTCCCATTTTCCATTATCTTGTAACTTAGCATTGATTCTAGCTTTGCAACCAGTTTTGCTACTTGGTTGAGGATTATTTGATGTCGAAGTATAGTTTCCCCCCTTAACACATGCTATTACAACATATCTTAGAATTCCTTGTACGCTTCTCTGTGATGTCTTTTTCACTGGATGTCCCACTTTTTTGGCGTAACGAAGACAGTAGTCGTACAACTCTTCAAGACTATTAAACTCCATTCCAGACCTAGGTACTTCTATCTCTGTTTCTGATCAAACATTGTATTTATTATTATCGGACTTGTCATAACGCTCACAATCTCCACTTTCTGAAGTCATGTCTCCATAGTAGTTACTGAAAATAAAAATAAAATTATTACAAAGAGGTAAAATCAAGTAATAACTCATCAAGAATGCACGCAAGTGCAATTTAAATTGATAAGGTTCAAAGAAACCAAAACTAAATATTGTCAAACTAGATACTAGACTAATTACTTGAACAAAATATGAACAAGCTAACATACATTAGATTTTATAAGTAGCAACGAAAAACCCTAAGTTTTACCTCAAAAAATCTTCAGAGATTATGATTGATTTGAGTAGATGAATCTTTAATGATAAGACTTCACCAGGAATGTAACGTAAAAATTATTTGAAATCTTAAGAAACTAGGTGAAATTTCTTCACGTTCTTTGAGGAGAGAATTCTCTGTTTTGTTTGGAAAAGGGTTTAGAGAGAGAGAGAGAGAGAGAGAGAGAGAATTGAGTAGGTTTCACGTTTTGCGACTTAGTTTATTTGTTCTAATCTGGACTGTCCCTTTAATGAACGGCCTGGATCTCTTTTGGTGGAGGGACTGAAGGCAAAATAAGGGAAAATAAGGGACTGAAGAGTGGAGTTCATAAAACCAGAACTCAAACACACGTGAAATGTCAAATCTTGCCACATGTCGTCACCTGGTTGGGTAACTATGGTGTAGGTCATTAAATGTCGCCTCATATATCATTTCCGTTATAAATTTAAGTTATATAGTTCTAATATGCTATAATTAACAAAGCTATGTATATATATAAAGTAAAAGATATTTTTTCTATCCATTTTTTTAATTTAAATTTATCTTTCTCGCAAGGGGGCTTTATTCTGCAAATCTTTTTATGTAATCTTTGTTTCCATCCCTTTCTCATTCTCTATCAGATCTACCTCCCGAATTGCTAATTTTGGGTTGTGCGAGAAAATAAAATTGAAATCTTAATTCTGAAATAAGTTTATACAAATCAGAGGAGTTTTATTTGAGATAATGCTAGGTCAATATAGAGAAAAGTTATTCATTGAGTTTGGATTCATCAATAATTTAATATAATATATACTCGTAAGTTATTTTAAATGTATGCTATTACTTCGCGGGTAAAAATAAAATTTACGTATTGTACTTTCACTACAAAAAGGCTTAGTTAAAATTTGGGACCAAACCCTCAAGTGAAATTATGAGTTCCACTTTGTGTCCGTTGTATTTGACAACACCAAATTGACTCGTAGAATGACAAACACATCAAAAGTAAGGTCAAGGAGTTTGTCAACTATCACCTAGTGCTAGGTGACATATTTGGCTGCTACTAAGTGATATTTATCTTTTAAACCGAACGTAAAGGAATTCAAAATCTTTAAAGAAATGAAAAGTAGAAAAAAGAATTAACAACTCATACCAAATAAAAAAACCAATAAATAAATAAAATTTACTCACAATGACACACAAGATTTACGCAAGTTCAGAGGAAGACTTGCATCCTCTTTGAATTGATATATACAAAGCAATTCCACTAGATGATGAAAATATTGTAGTCGAATACTGTTGCGTACTACGTACCAACATTCTATAGGCTTAGATACATTCCTCTTAATGTTGAGGGTGTTTAAACTTTGGAACTTTCATCTTCACGACTCTCTACGAGACTACGACCAATGTGGGACTAATCTTATTACACGTGATTGCAATATATATTTACATAGTTTAGAAGAAAATATTAATAGTCTAAAAGTACGGGATTTAACCAACTTACTTAGACAAGGTGTGGATTCGACTTAGCAATTCAATACACAACTGGGCAGCGAGATGAGAAGCACTCGTTTAACACTATTTTGAAAAAAAATTCATCACAACCTAATATCTTTTGGCCTTTGGGTAATAAGTGTTAAAGATTTACTACTTGCACAACCATCCAACTTCATAGATTACTAATGTGGCAATAACAAATAACTAAATGGCCATTTGGTCTTTTAAATAAAAAAATTCTTCATGCGTCCTTCTCCAAAAGGGTACAAACATATCAATTACTTCATTATTAGTCCATGACTCTTCCACAAAATAATGAAAGAGAAAACGATTGTTTGGGTTTGAAATATTATCATAATGACTAAAAAGACCTACATATTTTTCTATTGACTCAAAGTTGTCAATATATTATGATTAATGATACATAAGGTGTAAAATAATATGGGTAATTGTCATTAAGGTCATTTTGTATTTTTTTCAATCCCAAAATGCCCTTGCCCAATAAAACCTACAAATTTTGGGTTTTCAGTCCAAAAATCTACCCCTAAACACACATTTAGTCCACCATAATATTAATATAGGATTTTAAGCCAAAATAATAATTATAATGGATATTTAGTCCAACTTAGTTAAAGTATGTTCATATGTCAATGTTATAGTGTTTTTCTGTTTATCGATTCTTGTTTTGTTTGATAAATTACCTGTTATTTATTGTTAAAGTTTCATACTTTATTTCATTTTTTCATACTTTATTTCATTTTTTCATACTTTATTTCATTTTTCTTTATATGTGTCATACATAACACATTATGTATCAACAATGTTACTTCAAAACGGAAAAGGACTAAAAACCCATTTTCTGAAAAAATTGGACTTAAACCTTTTTTGAACTTTATTTTGGACTTAAAACTCACAGACCCTAAAACCTATTTGATGCCTAAAAACCAAAAAATTAAGGGTTTCTTTTGTTCTGCTTCTCCTCTCGATCCTTCTTCTCCATCTCGACCCTTCTTCTTCTTCTGGTCTCTTCCTAACCGATGCCACCCACGATTCTACTGTTCCACATGGGATTCCTGGTTATGTCGATCACGAATACCGCTAATCAATGTTTATAGTTTTGGAGGTGTTTTGATTGAGATCACATCCTCTAAACCAGTAATCGATATCTATAGGCATCCACACTTAATCAATTTGTCTAACCTGGCAATTAACAAGATTTATATTCATGCTTTACACTGTTAGATCCATCAATAAGGTTCCACTTGGATTTTCATGTGAAGATGATGATAATGTTGGTTGTAGAGTTAGCTTTTAGGTGTTTGAACGAGACAAGGAAACCAAACATTCAATGGTGGTATTTTTTGAGGTTTTGAAAGGGATCTGAAGTGAAGCTTCAAATATGCCCATGGCAGTTAAAATAGAAGAGATCAAGTTCAGGAAGGGTACTCCACCCAGTTCATTTAATTCGGCAGGATTGTCTAGAAATCCCACAACCCTAGTAGTTGAGACCTTAAAAGTTTTTAAAATGAGATCTTGATATATATATATATATATATATATCTCTATATCATGTATGTTCCACAGATTCTTTGCTTCTTAAGGTGGATTTGTTTTCCTCCCTGGGACATATAAGATTGTTCCAAGTTTGTAGTCAATTTTGCTCTTAAAGATCTTGAAAATTCAGTGGATATGGTTGCAGAAAATGACTTAAAATCAATAAATGATATTGCTGTTGAGCTCCAAAATTGGTTGAGTTTAGTTCTTTCCCATAAAGGAGATGGTCTGAAAGATAACCCTGAATTAGTTAAAGCGATGAAGGATTCAGATTTAAGTAATGTCAACGAATTTGCAACCATTTCTCTTGGTATCGTTGGTGAATTAATAGAGATTCTTAAGGCTTTTAACATACCCATCAATCTAAAGAGTACAATTAGCAATGCTGGAACTTTATTAGACAGAAAGAGTGAATACCCAGAGTGGTTTTCGCATGCTGATAGAAAACTAATGGCAATCCAACACAGTGGTGGTTTGAAGCCTAATGCAGTTGTTGCTAAAGATGGTAGTGGGTAGTTCACAATAGTTACTAAGGCCATTAATGCAATGCCAAAGACAGACAAGAAAGCAAGAAAACTTCGAGAATCGTTATCCCGATATATGTAATCTATGTTAAAGCTCCTGTTTACAAAGAATGGATTCAAAATTCTAGGAATGAGAGTAATATCTCTATGTATGGAGATGGCCATCGTAAAGTCGACCACACATTTCTTCATGAGTTTTATATGATGAATGATGAAATCAATTCCAAACTCAAGAATCGTATAAACATAGTCTTAGTTTATATTCTCGATTTGCAAATCGAGTTTGCAAGATATGCAACTCAAGATTATATTTTGCAAAGCTTGCGAATCATGTTTGCAATCTATATTTTTTGCAAATACAGTTTGCAGTTTACATTATGCAAACACACGTTTGCAGAACAGATTTTTGCAAACACGTTTGCATAACAGGTTTATGCAAACACATTTGCATAACAGATTTTTGCAAACACGTTTGCAGAAAAACGTAAAGGAAAAAAACGTCGTTTTTTCTGAGTTTTTTTGTTTTTTGAAAAAAGTATTGAAAGTGGATCTTGTTGGAAAGCTAATGAAAAATCATTTCTAAATATATAATCTTTATAGAAATCCGACATCTCAAACAAAAGTTATATTTATTTAAAATTTAAGGAAAAATAAAAGAATTTTGTTACATAAAATGACAAAAAGGGGTATTTTAGTATTTCCACACTTTTTGACCTGAATAATAATTTCCAAATGTTTTGTGCTTTTCTACTCATTTTCGATATTATCTGAATCCATAAATTTTCAGATAAGAAACCAATTTATCAACCTAATTAGTTTAGAGGCCATGAAGTTTTAATTAGTTCAAAGAGGAGGATATATTAAGAGATTAATCGGCAGTCCTGGAAAAATGTATTTTTGTCTGAAAGTGCAAAAATATCTCATTTTTATTTTGTTCCAGTGTATCTTAATTTTTAATTTCTTTTCGCATTTTTGTTTGCAAAACAACCTAAAAACAATAAGAAATCGGGTTAAGGAACAATCAAACTAGCTTGGGAACAGTGCAGAAAGACTTTCAAAATAGCTCCCAACTTTGTGACTAGCTTCCTGCCTAGCCCATACTTTCTCAAAAATACTCAGATGGTCCCCTTTTTGAGTTATCATTATAAGAGTTATCATTATAACACCGTTAACCAGTCAGCACCTCTCTCTCCTCCATCTCATCACCTCTCTCTGCCACCTCATCGTCTTCACCGGCGAAGGTCGCCGGCCGACTAATTTTTCGGTAGTCGGCCGACGACCTTCAAACCAAATTTTTTTTTTTCCTCTTTCTCTCTCTCTCTAAATCTTTTCTTATTTTTTTGTGTTCTCTCCTCTCCTCTCTCTATCTAAACACTTCGGCGAGGGGTTCCCCCCCTCGAACGTGAGATATCTGGATAATACCACTTTCAAGTTTCTCGCGAACAAAGTGGTAATCGAGTTCGATGTGCTTCGTGCGTTCGTGGAAGACTGGATTAGCGCTATATGCATAGCAGCCTTATTGTCACTGAAAACCTGTAAAGGTTCTGGAATGGAAATCTGAATGTCCTGGAAAAGGTAATTCAACCATTGGAGCTCCGCAGTAAGGACAAAAAGAGCACGATCTTCTGCCTCAACAAATGATCGGGCGAAAGTCGGTTGTTTCTTTGATTTCGAATATAGCGGACTCGCACAAAGCATAGTGTAGTAGTCGGTGGTGGAGCGACAAGTAATGGGGCAGCTGGCCCAATCAGAATCTGTAAAACCCAGAAGTGTTAAAGAGCTATAGGATGAAAGAAGGATCCCATGATCGAGGGACCCTTTCAAATAACGTAGAACTCGAGTTGCTGCATCCATATGTGTGGAATGAGGATGCTGCATAAATTGACTTAAATAATTCACTGAAAAAAAGATATAGGGCCTCGGCACAGTGACTAAAGAAGTCGATCAATTAAACGTCGAAAAGAAATAGGATCTTCTAAAAGTGTACCATCTGTAGGAAACAATTTCAAATGTTGTTCCATAGGAAATAAACTCAGTTTGGCTTCGAGAAGTCCAGAATCATAGATAATGTCTAAATTGGATTTTCCGTTGACAGAGGAAAATACCCTTAAGAGACCTAGAAACTTCTAGGCCTAGAAAATATCAAATTTTGGACGAACACCAGGATACTGCTTGAAAGATATATCTGCTTCTTGTAACTTCATCCGACTGCACCATATGACCATGGCTGCCTCCTTACCTTTTTACAGGATCAAGCCTACCGTACTTCTACCAACCCTTCACATAAAAACTTACCTTGTCGCCACTACGCCCTTCCGGGCAACTTAACACGAGCCGATTTGTAGCAATTCCAAGCAATGCTGAAACTCGCTACACGTCACCACTTTAGTCAACATTTCCGCGGAGTTCTCATTTGTGTGAACCTTCATGAGAGAAACATCACCTTCCTCTACGACATCTCGTACGAAGTGATACCTAACATCGATATGCTTAGTACGAGCATGATGAACTTGATTCTTCGCCAAGTGGATCGCACTTTGACTATCACACCATACATATACGCACTCCTGCTTAATCCCTAGATCATCCAGAAGACCCCATAACCACAATGCTTCCTTCACACCCTCGACCAAGGCCATATACTCGGCCATAGCCATATACTCGGCCTACGTAGTAGATAACACAACTGTAGATTGTAACATCGATCGCCAACTAATTGGAGCACCATGTACCTTAAATACATAACCAATAGTATACCGTCTTCTATCTAGATCGCCAGCATAATCGTAGTCAACATAACCGCTTACCTGACATGTGTCTCCACCAAAGCATAAACCTGTATCAGCGGTACCCTTCAAATACCTCAAGACCCACTTCACAGCTTCTCAGTGTGTCTTCCCTAGGTTTGCCATAAACCTACTAACCACACTGACCGCCTGCGAAATGTCCGGACGACTACATACCATAGCGTACATCAAACTGCCAATTGCACTAGCATACGGTACACGATCCATATTATCCTTCTCCACCGTAGTAGTAGGAGATTGTCTTCCCAAGAGCCTGAAGTGTGGTGCCAAAGGTGTTGACACCGTCTTCGCATTCTGCATCCCGAATCGAGAAACTACTCGTTCGATGTAACTTTTCTGACTCAAGTACAATTTCTTACTTAACTGCTCTCTCTTAATCTCCATTCCCAGTATCTTCTTTGCAGCGCCCATGTCTTTCATCTCAAACTCTTGACTGAGTTGAGATTTCAACTTATCTATCTCCACCATGCTTCGAGAAGCAATAAGTTGCTTATTCTAAGAAAGGAGTCAAGGGTTACTGACTGAGTTTGTAAGACAGGAGTCATTGGTATGTACGTAGTCTAATACCTCTCTGCTCCTGTGCTTGCTTAAAGAGAACATCACCCTGTGTGCCTTCCCGAACACACAATGCTCACAAAACTCCATGCAAGGCTCTTCATGTCCTTCAACAAGCCTTTCCCGCACATCAAAGATAGACCCTTTCCCGACATATGCCCAAGGCGCATATGCCAAAGCCTCGTACGTCGTTGGATCCCTTCCACTGATTCCTACTGCTACTTCTCCTGTAATTGCTGTCCCAAAGTTTGTATAAATTACCGTAAGGAGTACCTCTCATCACCACCAAAAAACCCTTAACGACTTTTATGGAGCCATTCTCTATAATTATCTTACAACCGTTCCGCTCTAACACACCGAGGGAAATTAGATATTTCCGCAAATCGGGTATGTGTCTTACGTCCGTTAATGTTCTCACCACTCCATCGTGCATCTTGATACGTATTGTTCCAAGTCCCACAGTTTTACATGTATTATCATTACCCATTATAAATGTACCACCATCTATACTCCTATAGGTAGAAAACCTCTTCCTATTAGGACACATGTGGTGTGACGCCCCTGAATCAAGCATCCACTTACCGGAGATCTCCTCAGACAACTCTGTCACCGAGAAACATTCGTCAGGGTCTTCTGACACATATCTCGCCTCTTGCATCTCTTGTTTCTCCTTGTAGCCCTCGTTCTTTTGCTTCAACTTTGTCTTTGGACAAACCGGTTTAATGTGGCCAAGCTCACCACAACTAAAGCACGTTTTTTGAAAGAGCCTCTAGATTTGGATATAGATTTCCTGCCCTTTTCCTTTCCTCTTTTATTACTCCTCTCCCTCGTTGCAAACAACTCTTGTGCTTGATCCTTGTCTACTCCACCCGACGTCATACCTCTAGTAGCAACCTTATGAAGGTCATCCGCTAATAACGAATTTCTCGTCTCTTCCATGCATAGACTATCACCAACAAGCGTCAAAGTTTGAACAAGGTTCTCATATGATTTAGGCAATGAAAGTAACAATATGAGGGTTTGGTCCTTATCCTCAACCTTAACATCAATATCCTTCAAATAAAAGATAATTCTGTCAAACCTGTTCACATATTCCATTCTACACGTGAATAATTTGGATTTTAGGTAGACCCGATTTGTTAAAGTTTTCGTCATGAAATTGCTTTCTAGCTTTAACGACACACTCGCCGCCGTTGTTTTTCCGTCTACTAGGAAGGCCACGTGCCTCTCAAGACACAACATAATGGTTGCCCGTGCTTCGAGATCTAACTCCTCCCAATCCTCATCTTACATATCTCCTAGTTTCTTTCTCGTCAACATTTTGTGTAATTTCTGCGAGATTAGCAGATTCTTTATCTTCATCCGCCAATAAGAAAAATCGTTTTTCCCATTGAACTTTTCTATCCCATATTTCCCTGCTTTGCCGTACCACTTCTCGATCCCATCTTCTCTTCGTTCAATCTCAACAAGGCTCTGATACCAATTGTTATACTCCCTCCGTTCCGAATTAAGAGTCCGCTATTCCTTTTTTGGATGTCCCAAATTAAGAGTCTAATTCCTAATATATCATATAAAATCCCTTACTTTTCCTTGAATACCCTTTCTTTGATACTTTTAATATATGGTGCATTAACTCAGCTAATTAAGATATTTGACATTTTCCAATACAAAAGTTGGTTTTTCTTTGTAATCTTTCAATTACTTTAAGAAAAGTTAATTAATTCAAGAATAGTTACATGTATTTCTAGAATGGAAATTATAATCCTTGTATTGCTTAAAGAAAAGTTGTCAAATAAATAAGGGTAAACGTGGAAGAAGAAAAAATATGAAAATAAGTTGGATTACTAATATGGGACTCTTAATTTGGGACGGAGGGAGTACTAAGAATTCGCGGAACCTATCGAACCTATCCTAGAAATTGATCAGATTATGAAAATTAATCGAAAAACTAAACCAAAACTAAATATGTAAACAAAATTAACGAGGTTCAGCTTAAAGCCTACGTCCTCGGGCGAACAAGAAAACTTTATTGAAGGATAGATGAAGACGACTCACACAACCTGCTAGTTCGTCCCAAGATGGTACCATATAGAAAATAACTATACTAGATCTTTGACGACCGAGAAATTAAACACCGCTAAAAAACAATGAATAAAATTTCTCTTTCACCTGCTCTCTCTCTAGCTCTGGGTTGAAGTGTTGATGTGTGTATTGTTGTTTTTTCACAAGCACACAAGCCTCATATATATACTAGTATATCCACCGACTACTATCCCCCATATTAGGAAAGTCTAACCGACTTAGGAATTGGTCAATTTAGAAACCTAAATTTTGAAACCAATTCCAATTCCAATTACAAGCCACCTATTTCACAAACCGACTCTCACAGAATTAATGATATTGATGAGGTAAAATCATGATTTTAGTATTTTATTTTTTATTTTTGTTTGGGTAGTTTGGAAGAATCGAAAACGATTTGATTAGAAAAATTCTACGTGGAAGAGACAACTTCCAGAATTTCGTAGAAAATCTACGACAAATTCAATCTTTTCTGGGGTTTTTCCACAAAATTATAGGAGTATTTCTTATACTTTGCCACGAAATCGTCAAAGCACATTTAAAATCCGGATTTGTTTATTTTTTTTCCAATCTTACTTGTTTATTCCATAAAATGTTCTTATAGAGCACTGAATTTAACTAAAAAACGTCATCAATTTGAGAGGAGGTCCTACCTTTAAGAGTTGAATTTCTCAACCTAAGTGAACTATTTACGACTGAGGGGGCATGCTTCTCTTACTTATGCATCCTATATTTTTTATACACTGTACGAACTAATAGAAAACTTTTTCTAATTTTACAATTTTTCTAGCCTAGAGAGTTAGTTGTTGGGTGGTGCACGGAGAATGCGAAGCCAAATCTCTTGCTTCGGGGATGTCTATTGGCAAACTAATAAATAAAAAAACACCTTAAGATGATGTCTAATGGCGAAAGAATAAACAGAAAACATAAACATGAAGAACACATGAAGTTAAGGAAACAATTTCGGGGATAACTGCTACAGGTTCGGGTACATAAACATGAATAACACATAAAGAAAATTTAAGTTCGTGGTACTGTTTTGGGTACATAAACATGAATACCGAAATTTTATTGCACAATTTCAAGGATAACTACTGATGTTTCAGGTAAAGCCTCCGCAACAGTAACACTTCACTGCTACTGGTTTCAAGAAAAATTCCCGAAACAATAGCAGATCACTGCTCTACAGTTCGTGGGTGAAAACAAGACAAACACGAGTAGATCATGCTTGTTGTTTGATACCAAAAAGCAATTTTGTAGGGTTATTTATTTATTTATTTATTTATTTATTTCAATGGGTTCAAGGCTTGGGGAAGATTCAAACCAAAATCTAACAAATTTCGTGAACAAAACATCTCAAATTCTAAGTGTTATGTTGGAACATACCTTATCTTTCTGTTTAGAAAGTTTCTTAAACAACTTCCTTGGATTGTTTGGTGCAATGATAAAAATTCTCAAAATTTTATCTCTCCACAAATTTGTGAATGATGAAGAAGTAGAAGACAAAGTAGAATAAAGTTGGAATATATGGAAGAAAAGCGGGAGGAGGACTTGAAATAAAACCTTCAATTCTTAGAGGACAATAGTGAAAAATAATAGAGTGATGTCTCCTTAAAAACTGTTGTCCATATTAAATTTTAAATGTTTCTAGTTATCCATATAAGAAAGTTGGTTGTCCACATATTGACCAGCTTGATTTTTGCACTTATTGCATGATTTCACTCATAAAGTGAAAAACAAATCATAAATATAAGAGCAGAGTAAGTGCTAAAGGACTTCCTTTGTCTTTTTTAAATAATGGCGAAGTGCGAAATTATGAGGTCTTTGTAAGTGCTGTAAGATCAAAATAAATTTTAATCAAATATAACAATGACTAATTTAATCCCAAATAAAAAACTAAACTCCAAGAAAATATGAATTTCAAATGTTACTCCTATTTTTTGACAATATATTTTTGTTTTCTTTTATTTGAAATTGTACTCCTAGAGTCATTACATTTCAATGCCATTCATACATCATGAATATAATGTACAATACATCATGGATTTAGATAATCATTATAACAGTCAATTAAGACATCTTGGGCCGTAAAGGCCATGTAAAAACCCTGAGAGTCATCCTAGGGGACCTGAGAGTCGATCCCACGACCTCATGGGTTTAAGAGGGAGTCTCAAACCACTGCACTAAAGGGCGGTGGACTTTTGACTGTATTAAGATTTGAACTATAGTCTTTCCAGTTGAGCATGTGACCAGTCAACCAAAGTGAACTTCGTTACTAAATATGCTAGCTAGGATAATGTAATTGATACTGTAATCAAAATAAAATAAAAAAATTAACTTCGATTACGGTGGAAGGTAATAATCGAATCGGCTATCGTCGCCGTTTAAGCAGAAATAAAATAGGATAAACTATACTCGTTATAGTTTTCTAAGCTCATATATCATAATAGGCTTGCTGATGTCAAAAAATGGCTTTCCCTTAGATCAGCATGAAATAGGGAGTTGATGCATGACAACCTCCGTTAGGTGTGATTGTTCTGATAAGTTGAATGTTGTTGGCTTCGAGTTCCTGCTCCCTGCTCTACTTCCTGCTCTGCCTCCTGCTCTGCTTCCTGCTCTGTTCCTCGCTCCTTGCTCCAGCTCCTTGCTCCTGTTCCTGTTCGTCTGTTCACAAAAAAAGGGAAAACCTGCAAAGGGTTCGAAAACCCCTCCGACGCTCAAGCCAGTCAGGGTGCTATTTGCAGTAAAAGAATGAATATTGATTGATCCTTTTGGGGGTAAGTTATAATATTCTGAGTTTTGGGTGATCTTTTTGGGTAAAGAGATCGTGTCCTTTGAAGGACGATGTGGGGGGCCTTTTATATGCGATGTTAGGCTGACTTTGATTAGTGGCGGTGGTGAGGCGGTTGCCGTCAGACCAAAGACAAAGTTTCCTCTCTCGAGTATCTAGGATTTCTCTTAGAGTCTATCTCGGATCTTTGATAAGTGGAAGTTCCTAAGTTTAAGGATTCTTCGTAGATATCTTGCCGATGTGATAGATCCTAGGGGAGAAGTTTCCTCCTTCAGTTACGTGGAGTCCAAACGGGCTTAAACACTTCGAGATGTGTGACCGACTGAGATCCTTCTGGAAGATTCGGGATTGAGTCGATAGATCGCCGAGCGCTGCTGCCTTCTCATTTCTGGGCGTAAGATATTGGCCGGATCTGTTTGGACCCCTCTTACTCCTCTGAAGACCCAGGGCTGATCTGTCCATGCCAAGTGCATTTGCAGGGCTGGTTTCTTCTGGCCGACCTCCTAGTTAGGGCAATGTTTGGTGGACCATCAGAGGCTCAGCGATTCTGCTTCCTTAAGCCGGGTTGACCCAGTAGACTTCAGGTCTGATCTTGACTCTTCAGACAGTAGTCAACGCCTGGACATTTTTATGCAGCATCATGAGTCCCACCACTCCTTAGTCGAAAGTAATCAGACTGAGGAGTTGAAGTAACTCGTGTGTTTTAATCATTGAAGATCCTGAAGTCGAAGATTTTACTTGGACTAGAGCTGTTTCGTGAAGCTTGTTTTTTTTTCTTTGTGATTTTCCAGAGCTGCGCACTCCAAAACTGGCTAGTGCTGAGCTGGTGGGGGTTGCTGGTAGTAAAAACTTTCTTCCCCTACAGCCGTATTTTCCAGAACTGACTTGAGTTTTGTCTGCCTTAGACTGTTGGACGCGTGGTTCATCTTCTCGAGACACGTTTCCACTTCTGCCCGAGTAATTAATTTCTTTTCTAGGCGTGATCTTGTGACGTCACTTATTTGATCTTCTGATCACGCATTTTCGGTGGTGATCTTTTGGACTGTTATTAACGGCAACCCTTTCGGCATGCGTGGACGAGTGGTGCCTTGCTAATGGTGGAGTAGGTGTGTTTCCCAGGTGAGGTTTTTGCTAAAAGTGATCATCTGATGATTTCTTTTTCTAGATATCTACGTTTCGATTCTTCTTCTTCCTCCTTTTTCTTTGTCATCAGGATTCCTTCGGAAGAGGGCTAGGACCGATGAACTTCCATCCTCTTCTGGCTTGAAAAAATCTCGTACTTAATCTGTGATCGGTCGGAGCCCAGCTGGCGTCATTATTCGCGAGCCTGGTAGCCCGACTTCTTTCTCGGTCCCAATCATCTCTTCTCCTAGTGCTTCTTTTCTGCTAAGAGGTGGTGCCGTTGCTTAAAATACCAGGGCTAGTGTCCATTCTTCGGCGAACAAGGGTAAAGCTCCAGCTGCTAAGGGTTTATCTGCTAAACTGGCTACTTGGCCCAATGGTCTTCCTCGTCCTGTGATATCTTTGATCGACGATTTTTAACACTATTTCCAAAGCGAGGTATTGCCGCATGCACTTTCCGTTTTCCGATTTTCTTCTTTCTTCTTGTCGCTGATGTGTTCTTGTTTTTCAGTACTCTCAAGTTAACGACGTCGCGTCTTACTTGTCTACGATCGAGAAACTGGAGGCCCAGCTTCAGAAGGCCGATCACGAAGCTTTATCTTATAAGGCCGAGGCTGAAACTTTGACCAACGACTTGAAGGTAGCCTCTGCTGAGCGCGACTTGTGGAAGCTGGAAGCGGAGCAATCTTGAGCCTGCGCTGCTCTCCAGTCCTCTCAGTCTGATGTTCTTTTTTCTGCCTTAAAAAAGGAGCTTGAGGCTCTCAAGGAGAAAGAGGCAGCTTTGGTTCTTTAGAGGGAGAAGGATAAATCTTCCCTTAAGCTCTCTCACGTCGGAACATTCTTGACCTGGCTGAGGCGAATCGGAAAAAGGTGATATCTTCTTTCAAATGTGGGGATGAATTCTCGACTATTCAGAGGAAGCCACGCTAGTTGGGTTTTCAGGTGGCTTGGGAGGCGGCTCGTCGCTTCTATTCTCCCAAGAATTCCGCTCCTCTGCGCCACATTGAAAAGGATCGAGTGACCATGTACGTTAATGCCGTAACAGCTGATCGGGGTTCCAAGGAGGATTTCTCTTTTAGTGACGACGAGTGGGATGTCGAGGCGGCCACCTCCATGGTCCCGGTGGATCATGATTCCGATGAGGGCTCGACTTTTTTGGTCCCTCAACCTATAACCCTGGTGACCAACCTGGTTCTTTTTCTCCTGAAGCTAAGTCCTGATCTTTCTTGATTTTTATTCTGTGTAATTTGTTTTCCTTGTAATTTATCTCCGCTGCTTCAAACAATATCCTAATTTCACTTTGGTTTTGGTAATGGGATAGCTTTATCCTAATTTCTCAGCTGCATGAGCTCATAAATAAGACATTTGTTATAGTTAATTCACTGTATGTTATTAATACATTCCTATACTTACTGTGCATGCTCCGAACGATCGTTTCTGCAAAACTAAGAAAGGTTAGTGTTAATCTATCATGCTCTAGTCTATTTCCTCTAGTAAAATAAAACCCAAATTAGCATAACTCCGAGAATCATAGTGATTTTCGAGTCTGGTTTTGCCCCCGAACAGGGCTATCGCTCCCAGGGCAGTCTTTTATTAGTCTGGTCTCAACCAATATAGCTAGGATTTTTCCTCGGACCCCTGGTCGTTGCTCTCGCTACCAGGGTTGGTTTCGTTGGCTTGAGCACAACTAGTTTGGCTAGAACTTCTCCTTGGACCTCTGGTCTTAGCATGGGCTACCAGAGCTGGTTTCGTCGGTTTGAGCTCGACTAGTTTCACTAGGACTTCTTCTTAAACCTCTGGTTGTAGCTTGGGCTACCAGAGCTGGGTTCGTTGGCTTGAGCGCAACTAATTTTCGCCGGGACTTCTCCCGTACCCCTGGTCGTAGCTTGGGCTACCAGGCCTGTTTTTGTCTGCTTCTACATGACTAGTTTCGAAAAGACTTCTCCTTATACCCCCGGTCACATTTGCCAGGGTTGTAGGTTAACTAGGACTTCTCCTTACGACCCTCAATGGGGATCGCGTTTCACTCGAGTAAAGTCTTCTGTTTAACTAGGATTGCTCCTTGCAAGGTCCTCTGGTCGTTGCCTTAGCTACCAGAGCTACCTAATTTTGCCGGCTTGAGCACGGTCAGTTTTAACTAGAACTCCTCCGTGGGACCTTGGTGAGGGGTCCGTTTTACTCGAATGAAGTTTCAGTTTAACTAGGACTGCTCCTTGAGGTTTCCGGTCGTTGCCTTAGCTACCAGAACTACCTGTTGTTGGCCAGAGTAAGGCAAGTTGAGTTTTAACTAGGACTCCTCCTTTGTAGTACCGCCTGAGCGATTCTATTCTGGCATGTTTGTCGCTTGCTCGCGATCGGTGGTGTTTTTTCCGCCGGTGGGGGCTGAAACTATCGCCCTTCTCCTGCAATGTCGGGCCGAGATTGCGTAGCATTCTCTGGCGGCCGCTTGCTCTCCTTTCACCGTGCCTACGTAGTCTGTTCCCGGGATTGAGAATTTTATCATGAGATGATTCATCAATACTATAGCTCCTGACTCCCATAGGAAATTTCTTCCCAAGATGACGTTGTATGCGTACAGTTCGTCGATGACCACAAAGTCTAGCATTACTGCTTTGCTCGTTGTTCCTTCCCCAATGAGTACGAGCAAAGTGATGACTCCGCCAGCTTTTACTTGGTCTTGTCCAAAACCTGTTAGGTAGTGTCATAGTTCTCAGTGCAGTGCGACCTTACCTGAAGTTTCTGGAGGCATGTTCTGCTTATGATTTCAGTGGAGCTGCCGGTGTCGATTAGGATACGATCGACTCTCCAGTTCGCCACTACTGCTTTTATCACCAGAGGGTCCG